>JAULKM010164904.1:0-16128 GCA_032355605.1 Rubia tinctorum | reverse complement strand
TTGTGGCACGTAAACTGCACGGACATCTATGAACAAAAATATTTTCAATTTTAATAATGGATTTTATGTATTATTATATGATGAGCAATACAAATGAGGGGGAAAATGATAATTTCTAAGGGTCCATGCATATAAGAGATGCTAATATATATATGTAAAGCAATCAAAACAAGTCAACTAGCATATGAATACAATTATTCTAATCATGCAACAAACTAACAAAGGATGATAAAATCACAATTAACGAAGCTTGGGCATAATTAATTCCCACTTCCAAGGCTCTTAATGATCCTAGAAATAATTACTCATTCAATCACATTGATTACCTATTGTGAATTCTATCACTTCAGTTTTGAAGATAAACATTACATTCTTCTTAAGAGTAATTTACAAAATGATCAACGATTATTTGTAAACCTCACAAATGATCACCCTAGAAAAACAAAGCCTAAAGGTATTTTATCAATAACATCATACTCAAAGAACCAATAGATTTGAAAATGAATACAAGCATTCTAGTCATTTAACCAAACAAAGCACTTATTAGGTTTCACCTAAAAGGATCGACATTCAAGATTCTATATTTTAGTGTCACCTTAGGATAAATATGATAACAAGCCATGTCAAGATACTCATCTGGTAAGATTAACATCATTTACCAAAAAAGAAATTTAAATTCCATGTTCTTGGATTTCATGTAGAAAGTAGAAATCGTACACATTTCTAACACCCTAGCATTAAATTATACAAACACTTTATATTCTCAAAAACTCATCACATACATGAAGTAAACAACATCATTAATATTACAATAAATTCTAATTAATTAATGTTCGTAAACGAATGAAATAGAATTTCTCACTACATGGGCTTGGAAGCTTCAATCTATTGCTCCCAAGTAATACTTTAGCTACTAGAGTACATAATAATAATCCAAACAAAATCAAACATAATTAAAGATCAAAACAAGTGGAAACTAGGGTTTTGAAAAAGGGAATTTCAGGGAGAAGACGATTAGAAATAAGAGGTTAGGAGTTGTTATTTATAGTACAAGAAAATAATAAAATAGGCAAGTTGCAGCAGGGCTGTCACGACCCGCGAGGAATTCCTCACGACTCACGACTGGTTCAATTGCTGCATCTTCAAGTGTTTGTTCTTCTTGTATAGATCTCTAAGCTTCACTTTTCACTTCTCTATCTTCAATTATTCAAACCCCAAAAGCTGGTCTTCAAATCTTCATATGTTTTCCTCGTCAAACAAAACTCTTTAGAAAAGTAGTAAGAGTACAAAAGTTGATTTTAACTCTCCTATGAGAATTTCAATGAAAAATACAAGATCTAGAGAACAAAAATTATACCAAAGATATTCCAAATTGTCCTAAAATTACCACATAAAATGAAGACATCAAACCTCCCCCTCCCTCCCACTTGAACCTTACTCGTCCTCGACTAACAAAAGATTTATGAACACAAAGAGGTTCACAAATTTACTTCCTAATATTAATATTCCCCCAAATAATAACTTACAAAATATTTCATTATCATAAATCCCAAAATCAAAGATCAAATAAAATTTTTTCACACGACAACCCCAGTCCGTAAGTCTACCCAAACCTACCACCTATCAGAATTCTAAATCAAATTCAATACATATAAACATATTATAATGCATATGTCACATAGTGTGGTTAATGTTCAACACTACCCCCTATCTGTCACGTAAGGGTGCACTAGTTTTGTTCAATCAACACCGCATCCGTAACTAGGGAAGAGTAACAACGGCCGAACATTGTACATGTCTGATTCTTCCCCATGTTATTGCACTCCACTATGATTACTTATCTCTAGGCCTACAGAGACAAAGGGATATGCATCTCATCATTGACTCTAAGGTTGCAAATTACGGTAATCCTAGTTTTCTACTAATTCTATATCTATCTGTAACCCTTCGGGCTAATTCGCCAGCTAAGACTAATGTACGATCATTGAAACGGTAACTTGGCAACCCACATGCACACACCCATATAGTCTCGCACCCCACTACCCCTATTATATCTAGGTTTCACTCCCCGGAAGACATCAAAAAGTTTGATAAAATGAAAGTATACTACGGTGTGTGCCAATCATAGTGTAACAATCAATGAATTGAAGAGAATGTACGAACATGCTAACATAATATTCATAAGCATTCTAGGAAAGGTAGATCTGTAGAATCTCCCGAAAAAAATAACAAATCATGAATAAAAATATAAACCCCAAGCTAAATCACTACTCCCTGAGCATTGAACCCATGTATTTTATTGAATTTGATGCCATTAGGCAAAAAAGGTTAAAATAAATTAGAAAGAAGGGTTAATTTCTTTCTCTCTCTACCTACTCTTAGGAAAATGAAATAAAATAACCAAACTTAAACCCTAGTAGACATAGGCTCCTATATATAGTAGTAGGGAATTGGGCCTTTAAAAATGCCCAAAATGAGGCCAAAAACCCTAGCTACTGAAATCGACACGGGCCGTGCTTCCAGGGTTCGGCATGCTCTGTGCTGGCTAGGTCTAGCATGCACTCTTCTGGTTGGCATGAACTATTTGATGGGACTTCATCTTGGCCTTTCTAATGCTCATGGCCACATCGTTCAGCACGAGCCATCAGTTGGGAGTCAATTTATGAGCAAAACTAAGGTGCAGATGTGTAGAACATCATCTCCCATTGGTTGGTATTTGAATGTTGGAGTTGGAACGACATTGCTTTGTAGCCCATACTTAACCACGTGTAGCTTCAGGCTAGTACGAGCAATATGGCTCGTGCTGAGGGTCCATGACACACTCGTGCTAGCTGGAATGTCCCGTACTGAGGGTCCCTGGCATGACTATTTTAGGCACAGTCATGTTGGCTGGCACGACCCATATTGGCTGTTGTGGGCGTGCCAAGTCTTGAAGAGTTAGACTTCAACTCGCTTATTTCTCTATCTTGATTCCATCTACTACCACATTTTGACTCGTAGCCTTTTGTCTACTACCATCCTTATGAATGACCTCCTAACATCTACTACCACCCTTGTAGATGAAAATCTACAAATTATGTTGAAGTGCTCATGAGCAACCTACTAGTAAGCTTACAAAAGAAGATCTAGGTGATAGTGAGGACAAAGTGTCCATTAGATCCAATTAAGTCTCTAAAACTAGAAACGTTGATAAGAAAGCCAACAACGAACCCAAACCCTTTGTAATGTAGACCTAACTAAAACTAGCAATCAACCCAAAAAACATACTAACAAAACTAGCATGCATTTAGGTGCAGATCAATTCACTGCAACCTTATGACTCCAATGCGAACGAATTAGTAGATTCATACCAAAACAAAATTCTTTCCTTTTTAATTTTTTTTTACCTGGGAGTCCTTTTGGATTTTCATCCTAACCACACATCATATTTATTTTAGCTAACATCACACCCACATTTAACCCCTCATTTTTACCTAACTCGCCCTTTTGGATTTTCTCCCTATCTGTGGCTCAAATGTTACCTAAATTGCTCTGTCATGTTATCAACATAGTGGGATTTATTTTTAAATTTCCTTTTCCAATTTTATTATTTTCTATTTTATTTTTATATTTTTCAATTATTTTCATTTTCATATGTTTTTTCAATCGAAGTAGCAAAAGCATCCAAGTTTACATGCATTTAAGTCATTCAATCCCTTACCACATTAAAAAATTTACATGCCCTCAATGTAAACATGAAACGAAGAAAATGATAAAAATAAGTGGGGGAAATAAAATGACTTACAATCAATAATGGCATGAACAGTCACCACCAGGGGGATCTTTGCTATAGTGCAGCTGGTACTGGGCTAGCCAGTCGGCATTCCTCAAATGCCGCTCCCTACCTCACTTTTCCTTGAGATCATGGCCAGGAGCGCTTCCTATATGTGGCTACATCTGATAAACCCGGGATGAGAGATGATCAATCTCCTTATCCACATCCTTGAGGCTCCAGGAGACAAATAGACTGTGCTCCAAAATCATTTCATCTTATCGGCGGAAATAACCCCCGGCCATGTGAATCAGCTAACTATAGAATTCGAAAAGGGCAGAGGAAACTTTCCATGCATAGGCTCGTGCTACTCTGGAGGAGGAGATGGTGAGGAGATGGTGAAGTAGGCTAAGTAAAGAAAAAGCACCCTCTTCGGTCAGGACGGGTATTAGGGGCAACTAGCTAAGCTCCTGCTCAAATGCCACCTGACATGCCTCATTTGGCTCGATGGCTAAGTCTGTCACAGGTATGTCTAGCTCCAATTTTCTCCTCTGGGGATGAGGAAGTCTCATTAATGGGACCCGGTTACTCCCATTTCCAATGGTAAACCCTCCTTACAAGTGTCATTTTTATGAGATTGTAGTTCTGCATCCTCTTTAGATTGATGAGGTATAAGTCATCCTTCCTCATACACCAAAGTCTTGGAGGAGTGGCAATATGTAAGTACTGCGCTAGGAGGGTGATCATGGCCCCCCATCAAGATGTTACCTCCTATAACCTTTCTTGATATTTAGATAACTTTCTCCACCCATGAATCTGTCCAGAATCCATAGCCTGTATCACCAGCGAATTACCACGTCTGTTGGTCATCATCATTTGGTGCATGTATCGGTTAAGCATGGTAGAAGAGAGTAGCCACCACGAACCGGTGGACAAACTGAAGAACGGGGTGGATGATTTGGTGTTCTTGTCCTAAACTTCCCAAAATCTGGTATTTATAGTCTTCCAGAAAGTTGTATTGTTATAATCAGTACAAGCCAGGATTTCCGGATAATAGTTCTCCAAGATGGGCGCAATGTTCCAACAGAATGCGGTTGCGATCTTCGAGATAGTCATCTCATATGGCATATCAATCAGATGAAACCAAAAATTCTTCTCACCCACCTTTTCACTCTCTCGGTCATCTCTCCTCGTGGTACAAACTTTTACCATGGTGAGGAACTCGAGAGGTGTACCTCAAATAGGTAGGTGCAGTCCTGCTGATAAAATCCCCAAGAACTCCTTTGGTGAGGAGGTAATCGATCAGCTCCCGCAACCCGAGGGCCTCCAAAGCTCCTTCATAAATAAAGTTGGTTTCTTGAATTATTCTGGAGAGCTTGGCCAATCGATCCTAGTTGTCGGTATTGAGATATCAAATACATGTATTTTCTGAAGCACTTAAAATTTCTTTCATTATATTTTGTTATAAGATTTCTAGATTTAGGTAGTTTTACATCCTAATGTGTTTTGATAACATTTTTTGGTTTTCTTATCTAAATCTTTCATTTTGTAACATATTTTGAGTCTAATGGACTTTTGTTCCTTACGAGCATCTATATTCCTTTTTGTGAGCTTAATTTGTAAATTGCTCATAAGCACTTCAGAGTGTTTTTAGTAAAGGCCATTTGCAAGAATGGTATAAGATTGAAAGTCACAAGTCAAAACATGGTATAAGATAGAATGGTCAAAGAAGGAAGACAAAGAAGTCGATGAATTGTGACCCGGAAGTTTGGAACAAGTTCTTTAAACGATCCAAGAAGAACCGGACTTAAAGGGTTGTGCCATTTAATTCTTCTTCTCGAGCGCTATAAAAAGGTCTACAAGAACTCCCAAATCAGATCAGCGGTTCACCAGTACGAGTGCACAAAAGTTTAAGAAAAGAAGGACCAATGGGAGCGCAGCTCGTGCACTTAGGCTTTTGCCCAAGAACCCAAAACGAAGGGGGAAAACATCCCTCTGAATCAAACGCATAGCCCGTTAAAAGGAGTACATAGTCGAATGCCTCTGCTATATTTTTTACTTTTTTACATGATTAGACTATAAATAGCCTCTACCATATTCTCATAAGGAACCCTTTTATCTAGTCCGAAAATCCACTTCTCCAAACCCTAGTAATTCATTTTATCTTTTTATTTTCCATATTTATTTTGTATGATTATGTTTGTGATTTTTAGTATGACTTGTAGCAGTTAAATTATCACTTGGGAGCAGTTGATTGATGTTTCCAAACCTGATATACACATTTATGCAGGCGTTAGATAATGCATTTGACACATTAATTGTCATCTTTTGTTTTGTTGATTACTAGTTTTAGTTGGGTTTGCACGACAAATGGTTTAGACAGCCATTATTGGCTTTCTTGTCTAAATCATGAGTTTTTAAAACTTAATTGAAGCTAATGGACACTTTGTATTCGAGAGCACCTACATCTTCCTTTATGAACTCATTAGTAGGTTGCTCGCTACTAATTTTTCATCATCATTTTGTATAAGGCCACCCGCGAGGGTGGTAGAAAATATTTGAAGGCCATTCACAAAAATGGAAGCATGGTAGTAGATGGAATTGAGCTCAAGAAAGGCGGATAAGATATTCAAGAAGCCCATGAAAGAAGGAACATAATTGTTGTCCGAGTGTTGCACGAATTTCTAGGAACTATTTGAGAAAAATCATTGCTTGAGGGTTGCATCATTGGATTCATCTTCTTGAGCACTATAAAATCAACTAAAAAACTCTCAAACCTTATCAGTGGTTCATCTGTAGTAGAGCAAACATCGATCGTCCGAACCAGCCTAGGTTAGCACAAGGGTGGGCACGAGACCAGCCAAGCCGCATGAAGGTAGCCTAGAATGACTTTTGCCAGTGCTCAGTATGGACCGTTCCACAAAACACGGCCCGTGCAAAAGGATTCGGCATGGATCGCCATCGGAAACAAGAAGGGCAATAAGATTTCTATAGGAGGCATGGTTGGACTTTTAGCCTAACACTTAGGCCATCCAGTTCCCTTTCCGTTTGTGGTGGAAAATTTAGGTCATTCGGGGACATGGTACACGATAGACAAGCTTGCGAGAGTATCTATCTGGAAACGACAACTTCAGAAGATCATTCTCTATGGTTATATGGTGGCTCCTCGGCATGCAATTACATTATTCTCCTTCAGCTGGAGCGTACAACTATCTACCTGGACACAGTGTTGGACGACCTCTTCCAAGCCCCTGATCTGAGGTTTCAAAAGGATTTTTATAGAATCCTATCAAACCTGGATATCAACGTAGAGGAATATGATAGCCAAACATCATTTAGGGTACCGCCTAGTGACCCACCCCCTCCCAAGCTTCATAAAAAACATGGAAGGAGGTTATCTAGCTATTAAGGGTTAAAGATAGAATTTATAATGTTGCTCCCGTTCCTACTACTTTACTACCCAGAATGGTAGATATTGGCAAGTTCCAGGGTCATTCACAAATATGTTAGGAATATAATAATTAACTAAACACAACCATGATCAGGTCGTCAATTCGACCACGTGTTAGGAATAAACAGTGTTGGGAAAATAGTCGTTGGGAGGTTTTATACTAACAACTACTAGCATGCAAATGATCTCAAGAATAAAAAATATAAACTAACACTCTGAGAATATTTTTGTAACATGATTAATGTCATTTCTATCATCGATTTCATCAAATACAAGAACTAAACCCTATTCTAGTGTTGGTCAAAACTTTCCCCTATCTTTTAGAAAGAGATGCCCATATAAAAAATTTCATCAGCTTCGTCTCCGCAACTAGGAGACTGCAAAAATGGCGATGACTCGTCATGTAGGTATGATTCTCCCTTTTGCGATTAAGTCCCGGAAGGAACACCATGAACACACTACTCCTAGGCTTGCAAAGGAAAAGGAAGTAGGCATCTTATCGATGGCTCTAGGACCAACAAGATAATACTAGTGTGCTACCCAATCTATCTCTGGCTACCTGAAATACTTTAGACCTCATGGTCAGAAAAATAGAGCATGGTCCATCTTGACAATTAACAATGTTAACCTTACTTGCACAAACCAACAAAGTTTTGAACTATCGTTACCCCAAGCGCATCTAGGTTTCCTTCTCGGGGGGGGGGGGGTAGACATACTACAAAAATTTGAAAATAGACATAGGTGTTTGCCAACAAAGTGTGATAATCATACAATTCATAAAAATTATAAGAACAAGACAACATAATATAAAACAAATAGAAATAGGTAGATCTATACATCTCACAAAATGAACATTACACATGAATACAAATATTATCCCCAAGTAAGATCCCTACTTCCTAAGCATTGAACCTAAGTTTTTCATTGGATTCAAAAAATTTAGGCAAAAGAAAGACAAAAGGATGAAAAGAAAAGAACCCAGAGAGAAGGGAGAGTACTCTCTCTAACCTACTCTTGAGATCTAAAAATGAACATAAACATATACTCTATAAGACATAGGTCCACATGTATAGTAGTTGGGAATTAGGCCTAAAAATAGGTCCAATACTGGCCATAAACTATAGCAGCCGTTACCGGTGTGTGGGGTCATGGCCGACACGACCTTTGCCGGCAGAAGGAGCCTTGTGCTAGCGCAGCCCGTCGATCCTACCAAGAGTTATACCTTCTCATGCTAGTACAACCTATGTCAACCAGTATGAGTCGTTGTTCAGCACTCCGTTCTTGCTCTCTCTTATCCATATCCCACATCGTTTGGTGCGCCCCCTCTGCTGGAACCTCGTTTTGATCAGTATCTCAGTGTAGGACATGTCGTTATTCTCACCATGTCGGTTGGTGTTAGTATTGGTGACTTGAAAAGGTGCGAGCCATGAAAAATTGAATGGCCCGCTCCCATACTTAGCTGGTTTTTTTAGTCAAAGCATGACCTAAGGTGCACGGCTAGCCAGAACGGGCGCGGTCAATGCTAGAATTTGGCGCAGCCCGTGTTGGATGGAATGGTCCATTCTGGTCAATCTTGATGCGGTCCATGTCACTTAGAATGGGTCGTCCTAGCCTTTGCCTTTGTGTTGGCCTTGACGGGTCTGAGCCGGTCGTGGCTAGTTTGGTCGGCTAACCTGTTTGCTTCTTTGTGGGTGAACCATTTATCTAATTTGGGAGTTATTGTAGTCAATTTCATTGTTCTCCAGAAGACAAATCCAATGATATCATTCTTAATGGCTATTTCTTCTTGTATTTTTCTCAGAACTCCTTGAAACCTCAAAAAACAATCTCTCCGCTTCTTCCTCGACATTCTTGAACTTTGAATCCACCTTTCTTGGTTCCAATTCAATCCACTATCATGGTTTGGAGTCTTTTTCCTCAATATACTACCATTCTTGCAAATGGCCTTTGATATCTTACAACATCCTTGCGTATGGCCTTCAATTATCTACTACAACCCTCACAGATGGCCTTCCACAAAAACATGATAAAAAGTACTCACGAGCAACCTATTAATGAGATCAACAAGAAAGATCTAGGTTCCTGTGATTACAAAGTGTCCATATGCTTCAATTAAGTCCACAAAAGATGGGATTTAGACAAGAAAACCAATAATGGTCGTCTAAACCCTTTGTCGTATAAACCTTACTGAAACTAGCAATCAACCAAACAAAAAATGATAGTAAATGTATTAAATGCATTGGCTAACACATGTATAATGGTGCATATCAATCCCCCCACACTTACACCTTTACTCAACATCCAATAAACAAAAATGAAAAAAAGATCTAAGCGAAAAGTTAGCCAATACATTCAACTTATTCCCAACCTACCCTAGCTCCCTGAAAGAAATAATAATCTCCAAACTCTCACACTCCCTAGGGATGCTAAAGTAACCTAACCACCCAAAATATTGTGAATAAAAAGTTAGTACAAAAGATAAGTGTTGAACTAGCTTATTCCCCCGAATAGTCTGCCAAAAGCAATCCAAGAGTTGTTGCCGAAAAAACCACTAAGGATAATCCACAAGATCCTCAACTTGGTTGTAACTAAGGATAAATCAAGATTCTCAACTTATCTACAACCAAGAATAATGCCAAATGATCCTCAACTTAGTGTTCGTTTTCTCTCAATCTCTCTTATTTTTCCTAGGAGCCCTTTTGGATTTTCATCCTGGCATTCACACATGTTGAGCTCACCATCTCACCTTTCTCCACATAGCCTCTCATTGTTTCCTAGGTTTTCCAACCTAGCCGGCCTAATCTCTCATTTTTACCTAGGTCTTTCAACCTATCCGGGCTTTTCTTCAAATTTTTGCCCAAGCTGCCCTTTCGAGTTTCCAACTTAGTCGGGTATATATATGTATATTTATTTTTATTTTTCAAAATTTTCAATTTTTTTATGTATCAAAAGGTTCACCAATGTTGGGCTTCATATTACAAAAAGATAGTGTAAAAGAAAAAATTACACCACCAAAAGTGTTCATCCCAAAATATTCCCCAACAAAGTGATTGCCAACTAAAGATCACAACACCAAATATTCTGCCAACTTCCCTAAACCAAATAAAGAAACTAGAATAACAAAAAGGAATTATAAGATGAAATCTCCAATGTGTTTCACTACTCCCTCCCCCACACTTGAACTTTGCATTGTCTGCAATGCAATGGACAAATAAAACCATGAGTGGGAAAGATAAAAGGAGTGAAGCTCATTCATGTGACCCCGAAGGGTCCCTCCTCAAGTGTCGAGTCTCGTGCCACCTTCTTCTCTCCTCTTAACGTATTTCTTGCCTCACAATAGGAATTATATCTCCGAAACCTTTAAGCTTCGAGGTGTGAAATCTCGATCAATTGTTCAATGGCTTCTTCTTGGACATCTGATCAATCATCTACAATTGTGAACTCCTCCTTCTTCTTGGCTCTAGGAAATTCAACCTAGACTCCTAAGTATGCACGGCACCTTCCATGGAACTTGGCCTAGTCCAAAATTCTTCCAACTTCAAACTCATTCTTCAATTCCATGGCCAATTTCCTGCATAATTTAGGTGGAGCTTGCAAGCTGTTCCCCGAATATGTGGAATTGGTCGAGAACATCTGTGGATATCTGAAAATGAAAAATTAGTGCCCTAAGTTGGGTTTCATTTTCATCCTCCTCGACGTCTGTATCCAGGTTTGATAGGATTCTGTAGAAATCCTTCTCAAACCTCGGATCAAGGGCTATGTAAAGGTCTTCCAACACCATATCTTGATCATTAGTTGTACATTCTCGCTGAGGGAAAATCATGAAATTACACACCGAGAAGCCACTATAAAACCATACGAAGCGATCCTCCAATGTTGTGGTGATAACCATACCCATTTTTCCAGCTTTTCTATCGTGTACTGTCTCCCCGAACAACCAAAATTCATCACCGCAAATAAAGAGGGAACAGGATATCCCAAGTGTTGGGCTTGAAGTTCAACAATGCCTCTCATAAGAATCTTGCAACCTTTATTGTTTCGCATTATAGGTATTCACCCATGAAATCTGCAACCATGTTGGGGTAAAAATTCCCCTTCAGAGTCATCACCCAAGGACTAGGACAACTAACCCCGGAGACTAGGAGATCTCCCCATGAAGGAACACTCCCATGGCCAACAATCGTTGAACGTAATGCAATTCTGGGTGGACTATCGTCCTGCTCTTGTAAAGATGCTTCCTCCTCGTTCCTGAAAGAATTCTCCAAAAAATTGCTTAATGGGAATGGAAGGCCTTGTTTGTGAGTCCTTGGAATCTCCTTCTAGCACTTCCACCCGAACACTTGGGCAATGTCCCGGTGTGACATAGTATACTCAGTGTCTTCTAAGTGGAATCAAATGATTCTCCTCCTCTCACTGTCCTTCATTTAATTTAAAGTTGGAAAGAATTCCAAAGTCCATCGAATAGAGGTCTTCGAATGCTTTTCCAAGAAACCCGCTAGGCCTATCCTACTATGCAAGTACGTGACTAGCTCAAGTAGGCCTAGAGCGAGCAAAGTCTCCTTGCAAGAAAACTTTGTTTCCAAGATGGTATGCTTTAGGCATGTTAGGTACCTCCACCTCTTGGCCGCACTCCATGAAATGTTGGTCAAACCCATGAATCCACAAGGACAACCGCAGGTTGGGAGGAAGAGAAGGTGTCGACTCTAGTCTCCCAACCTTGGCATGTTTCTTCCCCTTTTCACCCACGGACGTAGTTTCCTTTTCCAGTATTTTCCTCTTTGGATCTATCCTATTCACAACAAGAAAAAAAGTGATAACGCAAAGATAACCAAATGCATGCATTAAGATTCATTCAAAATGAACATGTAATCCTAAATAGCCACAGCATTTCAAATCATGTTATCTAAACATAAAGACTATTCAATTAAGAACCATTATTTCTAAATAATCAACCCATGAAAAAACACTTGAGGCACAATTTCATAGGTTACTATAATTTCAATTGAAATAAGCACTTGAGTAACAATTTCAAAACATAAAATAATCACCGAACTGAACTTTGAATGTAACTCTGCCAGCTGAAATCTAACAGCTACACCACCATATCCAGGAGCTACCGGCCCATATGGATTCACAGGGAAAGCATCATATCTAGGGGAAGAAAACTTGTAGAATGAACCAAGTCAAATTTCTTTTCACTTTGAGGCTTAGCAAGAACCACTGCCAATGCTTGACTAGGTTATTTAAACAAATAAAATGTGTCAGTGACACTGAAATATTATGTCCACAGATAAATAGGCCAAGTTTAATGATTCTTATATTCATGCATCGTAAAGTTGAGTCATATTCCTTTGAAGTATGTCAAGATAAGGTTAAAGATGACATCATCAGGATGAAAAACACAACATCCACATCCAGAGAGTCATACTCCTAGTCTATATGAAGGTAAATAATGACTTTTGAGTGGCAAGTAAAGTTAAAAAGGAACAAAACCTACAATGACCAAAGAGCATTACCATCACAAACTTTTGCTCTTTGGTTTAATACTAAACAATGTTCTCGCATTATAAAGATGGATGAAGATGAATTTTCTTGTAATATACAGAAAGTATGAGAGAAATATAAACAAGAGATTTATTTGACATGTAGGTGTATTTTAGACCAGGGACAAGTCAAACTCAAATTTTAACTTTAAATATTGTAACCTTTACTACTCTTGACAAACCAAGATGAGAAAATGATACTCAATCACCTCAAAATTCTACACAAACCTTCTGTTTCCTCAATATAAGCACATTAACACATGAACCAAGAAACCAAAACACCATTCACTAAGCATACCACAAGAAAAGGAAGAAGAATAACAACTAGGCCTTTATCCTAGAACCTAGGGCCAGCGGCTATATAAATCATATCGCCTGTGTTCACTATTTATTATGCATTATTCATCCCTTTAAAATAATGCATTCCACTCTAAAGCTAAAGAAGCAAAAGGATACTTTCAAGAAGTGCAAACCCTTTTATAACCACTCACTTTCTCTGCTAGAATGGTATGCCCTGCAATGTTATCTATCGGACAAGGAAGTTGTCCAGCAATCAACTTTAAGTTGAGCAGTTGGTTTCCAATGTTCAATAAATATAATAAACACATCATTATACTGTCTAGCAGGTTTCAAACATTATATTAATATCTTGCTATCAAATCCACTGTCCAATGAGTTTCAAACTTAATATTAATATTTTGATACCAAATCTTTGTAGGCAGTTGTGCAGCAAAAAAAACCAAGTTATCTATTTAAGAAAATAGCCTAGGTTTAGAACCAATTCCATCAGCGCATCTTAACAATACAAGAGCTGAGAAAAACAAAAAATCTGAAAAGGCAAACTATCATCTACCAATTTCAAAAATTACAGTACTTGGTATAATAATTTAAGAAAAAGAAAATGTTACAAGGAAATGGATAGCTCATCAACAAAGGAGAAGAGAAGAAACGTGATGGACAAATTGACGAGCCATAGAAGAATGACGGAGAGACCGGCGGGATGGTTGAGTCGTGGAGGATAGCGGAGAGCTGTCAAGGACGGCGGGGAAACAGATCTTAACAGCGATTTTGAGGCAGTTGCGAAGGAAGGTTGGGTGAGGCGGAGGAGGGCAAAAAAATTAAGGATTATCGGTGGAGTAGGGCAAAAAAATTAAGGATTATCGGTGAAGTAGGACAAAGAATTAGGAATTAGCGGCGGAGAAGGGTAGAGTAGGGCAGAAGCTCACCATTGTTGGTCGGCAAAGGAGGGCAGAGGAGGGAATTTTTGGCAGAGGTGTAATTTGGGTGTAATATTTTTAACTTAATTTTGGTGTAGTTTCACAAATGGTAATTTTAGTTTATTATACATAATCCCTCGGATTATATTATGTGAACGGCTAGGATTTGGTCTCACATAAGTAGCTTGTCTCACATAACATAGATTGTCTCACATGAACCCAATTATATATGTATAAACAATTAAAGAGGGGGTGGGGGTTTGGTTAGTTTTCCTAAGTTATGAAAGTAAAGACAGGGCTATTAGTAATCAAAGATAATTAGGCTAATCATGCAAACAATTTACTAAAAGATGATAAAATAAACAATTACAAGGCCTTAAGGTTAATTGATTTGCATTTCCAAACCTATTATAGATAATTAAATCATTCACTCATTCTATCACATTCATTCTATGTTGAATGCTATCACTTCCATTTTGAAGATAAACATTCATTTCTTCTTAATAATAATTTACAAAAGCAATCAACGACTGTTTGCAAACCTCATTACTGCTCACTTTAGACAAACAATGCCTAAATTTATATCATCAATGGAATCATACACAAAGAACCAAAAATTTGATAACAACTACAAGCATTCTACCAAATGCCTAGCCATTTAACCAAACAAAGCATCTATATATTTATTTTAGAACAGTACGCATTCAAGATTAAACCTTTTAGTGCTACCTTAGGATAAATATGATAACAAACTACATTAACATACTCATCTAGCAAGATTAACATAATTTTCATAACAAGAAGTTCTAATTCCATGTTTCTGGATTTTCATTCCAAAGAGCTAAGAAATTGTACACTTTCCTAACCCTCCAACGCTTAATCACACAAACACTTCATATTCTCAAAAAACTCATAGCATAAATGAAGTTCACATACACATTAAGAGCACAATAAATGCTAAGTAATGAATGCATCAAGAAAGAGTGTAATAGAGATTCTCAATACATAGGTTTGGAATATTCAATCAATTTATCCCAAGTGAAAATTTTAGCTAATAAAAATCATATTTACATTCTTGGACAAATTCATACATATAAAAAATAGAGAAAGGATGAAAAGAAAGAGGAACCTAGGGTTTGGAGAGGTCAAATTTCGGCCAAGAGAAATTTTTTGAAGTGAGGATAAGATGGAAGGTATTTATAGTACAATATTTAATCAAGGAAAAAACAAAAAGTAACAGATGTGTGCTGGCCACATGGGCTTCGCACCCGTTGATGCGCCCGGTTGGGCACAAATGAATATCAAGCGTGCACAGGTGCATATGGTTGTGCTGGAAGCGCAAAATGCAGATGGAGGCATGAATCCTCCCTTCGTGTTAAGCGCAGAGGTGTGCAGCAAAGGGCACTTGTGGCGCACCCGATCAGAAGCACCAGGCATGTTTATGCATCGGTCGGTTGGCCTTTCTTCTTCAAATCCGGCCTTTTCTTCTACCAATTTTTTTCGAACTTCACTTCTAAACTCTTATTTTCCCCATGAAGATTCATTCTTGAATATTTAATCATGAACATGATCATGAAAGGCATTCCAAAAACTCTTAAATTATCATCCAAATCTCTTATCAACAAGGCCTCCATTAACCTTACATAAAACCCTAATCTACTACAACTATGAGTTCTAAATGTGCTAAAAAGATATGAGCACATCACTGATAAGGAAAAAATTCCATTACATTCAAAGTAGGTTAAGAAAAGAAGTATTTAGGTATGAAAATAAAAAATGGTCATCTAAACCCCTTATGATGTAAACCTACCTAAATCTCACAATCTTCCAACAAAAAGGTAACAAAAGAGATGTTAAATGCTTCGGAAAATACATACATTAATATCATTAAATCCCCCACACTTAAAAATTTAATCATCCTCGATTAAAGAAGAACAAGCAAATACCTAAGCGTAAATTAGCATGCAAAAGTTTTCCTAAAACACCGGACATTTTATTCCTAGACTAACCGAGCTCCCAAGAAATAAGAATATCTAACACTCTCATATCCCAAAGCCTCTAGCATTCAATCATACAAACATTTCATATAATCAAACAACCCATACCATAAATGAAGTTAAGCTCAACATCAAGAACACAATAAATGCTTCACAAGAAATGCTCATA
>JAULKM010164894.1:0-16128 GCA_032355605.1 Rubia tinctorum | reverse complement strand
CCAAACAGGTCTCAAAAGACACCTCCCAATTAAGGATCCTAACTTTTGCTCAACTTGATCAAAAAATTAGGGGATCCTTACACCTTGACAGATTGAACATGCCTAATCTACGAACTTCTTGAATGGATGCTGCTGATTTGCTTCTGATTTGCTTTTGGTGCAGATTAGGGTGCAACAAATCGCAGGCAATGAACAAAGAGGACAAGAGGACATGGGGCAACAAGTGGACTTTCAGTTCTGGAAACACTTTTCAGAAGATGAAATACTTGAAGCTGAACAAAGTGACTCGTCTAACGGACTGAACTATATCTCGTCATGGACTTGTCGTTGTAACACATATGCTGAGATTGGAGGTCTGGCCATTTTTAACATTAACACGAGGGGTGGAGATGTTACAAATGGAATCACCTTCGATTTTCCACCTATGTACTTCTCTTTTGGATACAAAACAATGGAGCACGAAGCAAATTTTTTTTGTTTCGACTCCTCATTGTAAAATATCAAGTCTACTTGATATTCACTTTTGTAAGGACCATATCAATTCTTTTGGTGAGGAGTGGGGTACCTAATATACATCCCCCCATTATTATGGGTTTTAATTTAAAAAAAAATGTTTTTCAAATATTTCAGACTAGATCAGAACTGGATTAAAAAATTGTTCATCTTGTATTGCCTTTGACATTGTTAGGTCTTGATCTGTGAAGTTCATTTCAGCAACCACACAAATATTTTTGTAGTTTCATCTCTAATGAACGTACAACCAAACATTATGTTCACACGATGGTTGTTCACACCTATAAATGGAGCACAAATGAGGTTGTATTTGTTGGTGAGATATGTTGTATCAAATATCATAATGTCACCATTTATGTTGTAATCTTCAACCATCATTGAATCTCAACAAAAAAGGCGCACGGTTTCCCATTTTTTGTCGATTCCAATAAAAATAACATGATTTGAAAATTACTCTAAGTGACAAAAAAATATGTCGTTAAATTTCCACTAAGTCCTCTTCAACTTCAATAACTATCTGACTGGATTCACTAGTTTCCAAAAATATCCCTACTTTTCCACATTTATTCCCGCCATATCATCTTGCATAAAAGAGCGAGTCAAAAGCAATTCCACTATTTTTACTAGGACGAAAGAAGTACAATTTTTGAACATTATAGGTATAATTTCAAGGCATTAACAGTGAAACAGACAACATCATATATTGCAAAATAGTTATGTACAAACAACAATCAGCTTGATGAACAACAATTCAACACTAACAACAATCACTCTATTGATCATCAATTCAACCAAAACTAAAACTACAACCATGAAAATCAATCCCATATAACCAAACTCATATGGAATTAGGTTTTTTACCTTTTATTTTGCACAGTTTTGTGTGTTTCTTCCTTAAATTTTGCATATTCAAACTCAGTTCTCATAAGCTTCAACATTGGAGATTTGACCTTCATGTTGTCCATCAATCGATTATTCTTCATAATGAACGGCAGGTTAATAATAGAAAGAATCGACGGTTTTAAAAACATTTTCACGGTGAAATTCTTTTACAATCCAATTTTGAGTTTTGTTCAGATCATGAGAAGAATTTGTTGATTTAGTTGGTTGATTCCTCATTGATTGCAAGGTTACTTCATCAATCGTCCAGATTGCAGGATTTTCCTGATTTTGTTTTGAAATTTGGTTTTACCTAAATTTATCAATTATCGCAACTATTTTCCAACATCATTTATCTAACTATGTAAGAAAGTAAAACAAGAACACACAGACTTGGTTACGCAGTTCGATGAAATTCACCTAGGTTTATGGGGCATGGTCCAGTTAAAATAAATCCACTAATTAGAAAGATATAGTACAATGCACACCATACGCCTATACTTATCTTTTCTAATACAACGTGTGGATTTTGCAAGCTCCCCTTGCTACCGATCCTCCTTGATCAAACCTCCTCTGACCTCGAAACTCATCCATGCTAGATCTCCTCCTCCCGAGGAATTAAGGCATACGATTCTGAACTTTGATCAAAAGGTATTGATCATGTTGGAACACATACTCAAAGCTCTCGGCTACTCAAAATATACGAAAAACTGAATGTTGATTTCCTTCAATTAAATCCATAAGTAACACAACCAGAATGTCCTCATGTATATCATAATTCAGTGCGAATGGAATTACTTCCCCGAAAAATATTCTAATAACAATCAAATCTCTTGGAGATAAGAATTACCAAATTTAATCTCTTGAAGTAAGAAATTAGACTATCTCGCCTATATCTCTACCATAGCCGAATATTCTCATATCAATTCAAAATTCACAAATCTAATCCAATCCTATATATAAAGGAATTGATGTATTCTTCAATCAAAATCCTTTTGGACAAAATACTACTTCTCAGATTACATCTGCGCATTCCTTATATCACCGAAATTCCCTTATTTGATTTTTCAACATAACAATTCCATATTTTCATAATTTTCACAAATTGCAAATTAAATAAATCTAGACTTTACAATCTCCTCCTTTGGCCTTTTTTGGACCAAATATTCTTTTGGAGTTTCAAACCAACATATATGAAAATAGAATGATAATAAAATCAATATGGATGTTGGAACATGAGCAACACTTTAACTCCCCCTAAATTCCACAGCTTCAGAACAAGAATACCACATCAACAGACAGTCAATAACCAAACGATTTTGGAAAACTGTTTAACCCATGTTGGAACATTAATCCAGCTGACTGTTATAAATTCGAGAATAAAAAAATATCAAAAATATTCATCAATAATTCCAAGTCTGCCAAAATAACCAACAATAAATACAATCTATCAGCTCATCAATAATAATACCCAACAAAAAAATCCACAGCCAACAGAAATTTAGAATTCCAAAAGTACTCTCCCTTGGGCCATAAAACATGACAAAGCCTCCGAAAAAAATCATAACATCAATAAAAAGTCAGAAGATTCAGGCCTTCAACTGAGAAAGTTCTACTTCTAGTGCTGCTAACTAATCCTTCAAAGCTGTAATCTCAGTTTCAACTACCAACTTATTGGCTTCTCTGACTTTCTGAGCTGCATCTGAAGAAGTTCTAACTTCTGATTGTTTCTAGGGAATATCCTTGGTTGTCCTCAACTGGAAGGTCTTCTTGTTTAGCTTGAGAGGAAAAGCAGGAACCACTACATCACTCTTTTTTGCTTTCACCTTGTCTCCTTTCGGAACACCAGAAATAATACAAGGATATGGCAAAGAGTTCTTGGCCCGAGATGAAACAGCATGCTCAACTATGCTTTCTTGGATAAAGAGATCAAGATTCATTGGAGTCTTAGTGCCAATTAATGTAGTATAAAAACTTAGCCATGTCTTGAGTTATGGCAGTGGTGTTAGAAGAAGGAATCCAACAGTTAATGGTAACCTGGAATAAACAGAAGTACCTGGTGGTGAGACATGAAACATCTGCATTTCCTTGAACTGGACACTCAATCTAATATCCTCCTATGATTTCTGATAGGATATGATCATAGGACACTCCAAATTCTTCAAAATAAATAGTCACAAACCCAGGAGTAAGCAGTCCAAGAATTTTATTAATCTTCTTCCCATAAAATCTGACCATCTTTCCTCTTATATAAACTCTGGTGTACCATTCTGAAACAAAATCCAAGTTCCCTTCCATCAAATTTGAGTAGAATTCTTGGACAATATCTTGACTATATTCCTTGTACAAAGACACAACAGTTTTGAACCCAGGATACTCAAGATAATTAGTAAACCCACACTCCTTTTATGCACTCGGGTCAATTGGCCTCTCAGATAAAATCCTTTTCTGACAGATAGCTTTGCAACTTTCCAGGCATGCTTCATCAAAAAATTCAATGCTGAGGGCATCCTTGGATGAAGGTTCAGATTTTGAACTTTGACTTTTTTTTTGGCTTTTTTCTTCTTTTGTTCAAACTGTGGGGACTCGGGGACTGAAGTCTTCCTCTTAGATCTTCTTGGACAAGTCTGGATAAACTCATCTAAGATTTCATCACTGGTATATTTCAGGTCTTCTGGTAGCACTTCCTTTGTAGTATTAGCTACAACTTCAACTTTTTCTTTAATTTGTTCCTGTGTTGGAATATAACTGTCATCACTTTAATTATGAATGTTTGATGTTGGAACATCATTCAGGCCATTATCTTCAACTTCTATTGGTTCTCCCCCTATCTCCCTCTCAGGAGTGAGAACATGAATCTCCTCAGCTACATTATCTTGTTCTACAAATTGATCATCCTCTGATCCAGGAACATTATCAGGTCCTCCACCAAAGTCATAATCTTCTTCAGCAACAACCTCTGCTGATTGATTATCAACTTCTTCAATAACCTCTTCATCAATTTCCATGTCCATAGATTCTCCCCCTGCATCCATTCCATCATCTTGGAATTCCAATTCCTCATCATCAGAAAGTACTATCATAGGTGGTGGAGCATTCCTAACCCTCTCAGCTATCTTAGATTTCTCATAATCAAACTTAACAAGTTTTTGAAGATCTGTGGAACTAATAATCTATTTTATCAAAATAGAGTGATCATCTACTTCTCTTATTATAGCCTTAGCCTTACTAGGTTTAGGAACAGTTGGGTACACACAAAATACCTTCTTTCCTTTATACTCAGTACAGAATGCCTCTATTAGTATAGGATTCAAATCCTCCATACGTCTAATATCTCCAATTTTACCCTTCAAAATTGTGTTCAGTTTCACCCCAAACACCTCTCCAGATAAAGATTTACATGCTCTTAAATCTATACTTTTCCCAGTGTCTACAAGCCAGGAAATACACCCCCAAATAGAATAAAATTAGTTACCATCAATATTGAAGGATTTACCTTCTGGTTTTTCTGACGAATGTAAGTTCAGGTGTAAACCGGAGAAGGCAGAAGTTGTCCAGTTCCATATTAGAGTTGAAGTTTTTGTGTCACTGATAATCATGGTTACCAGTAGAAAATGTTAAGGGTTTCGGCTAGAGTTTTTTGTTCAACCAAGAATATGACTCTAACAATGACTCTAGGCCTGTGAAAATACCCCGAGAATTGCGGACAGAGGTTAACCAAGATTTGAAAATGGCTAGAGTATAGAGTAAGTGTTTGCGGGAATAAAAAAGAGTGGAAGGAAGCTTGGAAGGTGAAATTTTGAAAATATTCTCTTCCCTTTTTTACTGTTTCCATTTTTTCTCTTTCCAAGACAAACCATTATTTCCCTTTACTCACCACCCGTCACTTCAATTTCCATTAACTCCTCAACTTCCAACATGCCCACTTCTTTCATATTTTTTTCTTTGGTTCTTTCTATTTTTTTTATTGTGTTTTTCTAAATTTCTATATTAAAAAAGAAACCAAAAAAAATCTGAAGGTAAATTAAAAACTTTAAAGAAATAACTCAAATATGACACACACCTAAGTGTTGCCTGAGGAGCTCAAAAGTGGCTGAATCCAATGGTTTAGTGAAAATATCAGCAAATTGCTCCGATGTTGGAACATAAGCAACCACAACTTCTTTCATTTCAACAAGATCTCGAATAAAGTGGTGTCTTATATCAATGTGCTTTGTTCGAGAATGCTGGACTGGATTCTTAGATATATCAATAGCACTTTCGTTGTCAAATAAAATCTCCAGATACCCTTGATGAATTCCATAATCTTTCAGCATTTGTTTCATCCATAATAATTGTGCACAACAACTTCCAGCAGCAAGATATTCAACTTTAGCAGAAGTCAAAGAAATCAAATTTGTTTCTTACTATACCAAGAAACCAAATCCGTACCAATAAAGAAACAACCTCCATTGGTACTTTTGTGATCATCTGCATTATCAGCCCAATCAGAATCCCTATAGCCAGTAAGATGTGAGTCTTGATTTTTAGAATACTAGATTTCATACTCAGAAGTCCCACTAACATATCGAATAATTCTTTTGACTACAGTCAGGTGAGATTCCTTGGGATTAGCTTGAGATCTTGAACATACCCCTATACTAAAACATGTATCTGGTCGACTTGCTGTAAGATACAGTAAGCTCCCAATAATACTCCTGTACAATTTCTGATCAACTACAATACCTTTCTCATCCTTCACCAATTTATTTACATCCCCCATTGGAGTTTGAACTGATCCAGAATTTCTTAAGGCAAATCGTTTCACTAAATTCATAGCATACTTACTCTAATTGATTAGCAAGCCATTCTTTTCTTGCTTCACTTGAAGTCCTAGAAAATAGGTGAGTTCGCCAACCATGCTTATCTCGAATTCATCCTGCATTAGGGTGACAAAATCATGTACCATGGATGGTGAGGTAGAGCCAAATACAATGTCATCTACATAAATTTGAGCAAGTAAAATTTTTGATGACCTGTCTAGCACAATTAAACTTCGATCTACTACCCCTCAATGATAACTTCTCTTAATGAGAAAGTTAATAAGTCACTCATACCATGCTCTTGGTGCCTGTTTCAGACCATATAGTGTTTTTTTTAGTCTATACACATGATGTGGATATTGAGGATCTTCAAATCCTTTCGGTTGTTCAACATAGACTTCTTCGTTCACCAAGCCATTCAGGAAGGCACTTTTAACATCCATATAGTACAATGTAAAGTCCATAGTGCAGGAAATGGTAACTCAAATATGACACACACCTAAGTGTTGCCTGAGGAGCTCAAAAGTGGTTGAATCCAATGGTTTAGTGAAAATATCAGCAAATTGATCCGATGTTGGAACATAAGCAACCACAACGTCTTTCATTTCAACAAGATCTCGAATAAAGTGGTGCCTTATATCATTATGCTTTGTTCGAGAATGCTGGATTGGATTCTTAGATATATCAATAGAACTTTTGTTGTCAAATAAAATCTTCATATGCCCTTGATGAATTCCATAATCGTTCAGCATTTGATTCATCCATAATAATTGTACAAAACAACTTCCAGCAGCAAGATATTCAACTTTAGCAGAAGACAAAGAAATCAAATTTTGTTTCTTAGTATACCAAGAAACCAAATCCATACCAATAAAGAAACAACCTCCATTGGTACTTTTGTGATCATCTGCATTACCAGCCCAATCAGAATCCCTATAGCCAGTAAGATGTAAGTCTTGATTTTTAGAATACTAAATTCCATACTCAGAAGTCCCACTAACATATCGAATAATTCTTTTGACTACAGTCAAGTGAGATTCCTTGGGATTAGTTTGAAATCTTGAACATACCTCTATACTAAAACATATATCTGGTCGACTTGTTGTAAGATACAGTAAGCTCCCAATCATACTCATGTACAATTTCTGATCAACTACAATCCCTTTCTCATCCTTCACCAATTTATTTACATCCCCCATTGGAGTTTGAATTGATCCAAAATTGCTTAAGCCAAATCCTTTCACTAAATTCATAGCACACTTACTCTAATTGATGAGCAATCCATTCTTTTCTTTCTTCACTTGAAGTCCTAGAGAATAAGTGAGTTCGCCAACCATGCTCATCTCGAATTCATCCTGCATTAGAGTGACAAAATCATGTACCATGGATGGTGAGGATCTTGAAATCCTTTCGGTTATTCGACATAGACTTCTTCATTCACCAAGCCATTAAGGAAGGCACTTTTAACATCCATCTAGTACAATGTAAAGTCCATAATGCAGGAAATAGTAAATAAAATTCTAATAAATTGTAACCTGGCAACTGGTGTGAATGTCTCATTGAAGTCAACTCCTTCCACCTGAGTATATCCTTGAGCCACCAGCCTTGTTTTATTTCAAGTAATCTGACCATCAGCATCTGACTTGTTTTTGAAAATCCACTTAGTGCCAATAACATTTACTCCTTTGGAACGAGGAGTAAGATACCATAAGTCACTGCGTTCAAACTGCCTAAGTTCTTCTTGCATTGGTGCAATCCAGTACTCATCAAGCAGAGATCTTTATAATTCTTTGTTTCAATTAAAGAGATGAAGCATTGTAATCCTGCAAGTTCCCTGTAATTTACCTGTGGTAGTGTACGAGTTCTCTTGACACTAGGTTCAGGTACAGCCTGTGTTGGAACATGAGGTGGAGAACTGGGGATCGATGTTCCAACATCGCTATCATCCGGTTCAGCAGGACTGCTAAAAATTATGGTGTTCCAACATCGACTTTCTAGTCAATCTGATTGTTCTTTGTCAGAACACGAACTGGGACTGGTTTATCTTCTCATTCTCTTGATACCTGTTTGCAAACAGAATCATCAACAATCACATTAATAGACTCAACAAGTGTATTTGTGCGAATATTGTACACCATGTAAGCATGGCTATTCACAAACTAACACAGAATAATTCCTTCATCATTACGACTGTCGAAATTTGCCAACTGCTCTCTATCCCTGAAAATGTAACATTAGGTTTCCCACCCTTCCAAATTTCATATGATGTTTTGCTTGTGAATGGACGAAGGTACACCTTGTTTATTGTATAATACGCTGTGTTGATTGCTTCTCCCCACCATTTCTTATGAATAACTTTTTCTTCCAACATAACTCGAGCCATCTCTTGTAGAGTCTTATTTTTCCTCTCAACAATACTGTTCTGTTAAGGTGTGATCGGTGCTAAAAATTCATGCTAAATTCGAGCTTATCACAGAAATCACTAAACTAAGATTTTTCAAATTCTCTGCCATGATCACTGCGAATTCTCACAATCTTCCCAGCCGGACTCCCTTTTTCAGTCTGTAATTTGATCACTAAACTTCTGAAAACATCCACCATATCAGATTTTTCTTTGAGAAAAGCCACCCAAGTATATCTAGAAAAATCATCAACACATACAAAAATATACTTCTTGCCAGTCATACTAGGTGTATTGACTGGACCCATCAAATCCATGTGTAATAATTCAATATTTCTTAACGTGGTAATATACTAAATAGATGAATAAGGTGATCAAATTTGTTTACCTTGTTGGCATGGTCCACACACAATGCCCTTTTGGTTAGTGAGAGTAGGCATACCTCAAACTGCTTTAGAATTAGCGATCTTCACCAACTTTTTGTAGTTGATGTGTCCAAGCTTCTTGTGCCACATTGTTCCTTCATCTTCTATAGAGCTTAGACACCTCACTTCTTGTTCCAACAGGCAGCAAATGTCTGAAGATCGAATTCCTGAGAGTACTTTATCTTCACCTTGTTTTATGATGCATTTGTCTTTGTGAAACTCCACAGTCATATTATCATCGCACAACTGACTGATACTCAGCAGATTAGCTTTCAAATTTTCTACAAGCAAGACACTTGTGAAAATTGGAAATCCCTCAAACTGCGGTTCACCTTTTCCAACAACTCGGCTCTTCTTTCCATCACCAAATATAACAAATACATCATCATATGGTTTAATATTTTTCAAATATTCTTGAGTTCCAGTCATATGTCAAGAGCATCCACTATCAAAGTACCACGAGTCTCTAGAATATGCAATAAGGGACGTGTGAACAACCAGACAAACAATAGTGTGATTAGGAACCCATATCTTCCTGACTATTTTTTACCACTGAGCCTCGTCCATGTTGGAACATCCCAACAGTTGTCATCCATTCATGATGTCTCTAAGAAGCTTAAAGCATTGCTCCTATATGTGACCTTGATAAGAGCAGTAGTGACAAAGAATAGGTTTCCACCATCATGTCTTCATCACTTTCTTCTTAATAGCCTGTATCTCTGCTTTGAAATCTACAGTGTTGCTTTCCACTTTGTCATAGCCAATTCCTTATCTATCTCCAAAAAAATATTCCATAGTCAATATATCATCTAGTTTTGCCTTTCCAGTGTTCAACTTGATGATTGCAGTTTCAACCATCTCAGCCCTCTCAGTTGTCAAACTTAACTTCTGTTTCAATTGTTCAATCTCAATTTAAACTTTTTCAACTAGATCCACCAGTTCCATCTTTCTTTCAGCAAGTTGGCTTTTCTCAAATTTAAGAACTTTATTAGCATCAACGACTTTAAGCCACATCTCATACATGTTCTTATATGCATTGTAGATATCTTCATCATTCACTTCCTGGTCGTCATCATCACTTGGGGATCACCACTCAGCTTTTCTGTGTTGGAAGATACAAATTTCTCAGACATAACCATGTTGGAACATGCACTTGTTGTTTCAGCCATATCATGAATATTTGCTCCAAATGCTACATAGTTCCTAGTGAGTTCCTCTTCTTCTTCCTCTTCTTTATCATCACTTCATGAGTTTACATATGACCTTCCTTACTTTTTTCGCGTATTAGCACACTCAGCCTGGATGTGTATATATCCCTCACATTCTCTGCATTGTGTTCTTCCAGACTGCTTTGCTTCACCACTCTAATTTCTTAAGAACTGCTGATTGGTTCGTTCGAATCGTGTTCCTCGATTATTCTCAAAATCTTGTGCCCATGGTCTACTTCCACCTGCACCAGTTTTCTCTTGTGATATCCCATTCACAACTTTCTTCAGTATTCTTGAGAAATTATTAGTGATAAATGCAAGTTCTTCAATACCATCATCACTTTCACTGTTATGGTCTGTCCTTGATGAAGACACTTTGAAAGCCAAATCTTTTTTGCGCTTTCTTTGTAGGTGGTTCCAGAGTCATCTCATATATCTGCAAGGATCCCATCAGTTTTCTTCTAGTGTCATAGTGGACACATCTTTTGCTTCTTCAATGGCGGCAACTTTCATTGAAAATCTTTGAGGCAGAGATCGCAGGGACCTCTTCACAAGTTTGGCCTCCTTATAAGTTTTTCCAAGCTAATACAACATGTTTGATGTGTCTCTCAGCCTCCCATTAAATACTGCACCAGTCTCATCTTCCTCCATCTTCAATTGTTCAAATTTTGTGGCCAACATTTGAAGCTTGGATTCACTTACTCGAATTGTTCCTTCATGAACTTTTGCATAATATCCCAAGCTTTCTTTGCCTCATAACAAGTGGAGATGAGTTTGAACTAACTTTCATCCACTGCCGTAAAGATAGCATTCAATGCTTTTGGAGTTCGCCATTGAAGCTTTCAGCTCATCTGAAGTCCAACTTGACATGTCTTTGAGTTTCTGCATCTCCGTACTTGATTCTCCCTCCTTTTCTTTTGAGCTAGTTTTCGCATCGTCAATTGGATAACTCCATTCTATTTCCACAAAGTGGCATGCTAGTTCATCAAGTGAATTGATGAAAGCTCTCATACACGCCTTCCAATAGTTGTAGTTTGTTCCCTCCAGTAGTGGTGGCCGAGACAATGAAGCTCCTTCTTTGGTCGCCATGGTAAAACCATATCACAATTTCCTAGACACAACCAAAGCAGGAGTAAATGACTTAGCTTTGAGACCAATTGAAATTTGGTTTTACCTAAATTTATCAATTATCGCAACTATGTTCCAACATCATTTATCTAACCAAGTATGTAAGAAAGTAAAACAAGAACACACAGACTTGGTTACGCAGTTTGGTGAAATTCATCTACGTCCGGGGTCTGGCCCAATTCAGAATAAATCCACTAATCAGAAAAGATATAGTATAATGCACACCATACACCTATACTTATCTTTTCTAATTACAACGTGTGGATTTTGCAAGCTTCTCTTGCTACCGATCTGCCTTGATCAGACTCCATCTGACCTCGTCGACGCTGGATCTCCTCAAGAAATTAAGGCATGCAATTCTAAACTTTGATCAAAAGGTTTTGATCTTGTTGGAACACGGACTCAAAGCTCTTGGCTACTTTGATTATACAAAAACCTGAATGCAGATTTGCTTCAATTAAATCCGTAAGTAACTTATCCAGAATATCATCATATTTAAAGTTGTCGCACGTATCATAGTTCAGTGCGAATGGAATTCCCTTCCCACAAAATATTTTGATAACAATCAAATCTTTTAGAGATAAGAATTACCAAATCTAATCCCTTGAATTGAGGAATTAGAATATCTCGTTCATATCTCTACCATAGCCGAATATTCTCATATCAATTCCAAATTCACAAATCTAAAACAATCCCATAAATATAGAAATTGATATATTATTCAATCAAAATCCTTCCGTACGAAATACATCTCGGATTACATCTGTGCATTCCTTATATCAATGAAATTCTCTTCTTTGATGTTTTAACATAATAATTTCATATTTGTATAATTTTCACGAATTGCCAAATAAATAAATTTGAACTTTACATGTTTCATTGATTGATTGATTCGGAATTGCAATTTTCGAGGGGATCGAATTGGAGAAAAATTGGAGAAGAAGAAATCTGGGAAGGGTTTCAATTTGGTGTTTTGTTTTGTTATTTGCATAAAGACCCTCATATTTTTTAGAACTTTTAAAATAGAAAATTAAAAATAAAATATTTGTTTTTAACCCCAAAAACTATAGAAAGGGGATATGTTAAGGACCTAGTCAAATGGTTAGACTGTTTAACATTAGACTTTCTCCTCTTTTTTTGTCTTAGACTTTCTCCTCTTTTTTTATCTTTTTTTTTAAAAAAAATCAATCATTCCAAGATGCTGGGAAAACGGCTAATGGCGATTACAATGAGTGGAATTGACATCCAATCTAACCATCCCCTAGCAATAACTAAGATACTACAATGATATCTAAATTACATGTCAACTAGACTGATCGTCTGTACTATTACAGATTAAAGATCCAATAAAAACTGTAACATCGCCCTCGGGGATATTAACTTGCTTCCTGCGAAAATCATGACAACTTGGCAGAGAGGCTCGTATCACGCATCAATATCACTGCGCCAAACAGGGATCTTCTACAGCTATAAAACCACTTGATCCAACCACAATCTATGTTCAAATTGTAAACACCTTGAAAAACACAGATCTGACGTATCCAAATTAATGGAAACTCAAAAGCAAAATCGCAAACAAAATTACTAACACACGATCTGTAAAGCAGATCGAGAACAATACATCAATGTGAACAATTAAATCGAGCTATCATCATAAACACAACGATCTAATCGATCAGGTTGAAGAACAAAACTAATCTGTGGAGATAAATCTCACACTTATTGAATAACAAAAACATATATTAAAATAAACTGTTGTTCTTCATCTCCCATAATGGGAAGATGTGTAAAAAAGATTGAAGGAGAAGAAGGGCTGAGGCAAGCTACACGGATGCGGCTAGGGATTTTTCAAGGAGAGAAGCCGATGTAAAATTCCTCTTTTATACTCTCTCTACAACTAAACCAAACTAAACCAACAGATGGGAAATTTAGGATCATTCTTTTCTCCTCTTCTTTAAATCTCACGCCCAACACTCCCATAAACTTCAGTTACGGACTGTAAATATAAATTTCAATCAATCTCACACAAGTCTTACTTTTATGGTTAGAGAAGACATTCCCTTTGCAAACTGAAACAAGATCCCCTCAGTTACATGCAACTGATTAGGAAGCAAATACAAGAACATCATGTAAAAGGGGACGCATTTCTGCATTTCATGGATTGACTACAGATATCCAGCAATTTATCAACATCTCCTTTGCTCACCAATTCTTCCTTTACTCCAGCAAATTTGGATGCTTGAGCTTTCAGGAGTTTCCAATGGCTGAGAACCTTGAAAATTCCTCTGAGCTATTAATTTGGTAAAGGAGAAATTTCGTATAACCAGGAATTAAAGTATATTCAGATGGGACAGCAAAGGATACAATTCTAGATCTCACACTTAGATCTTCTCCATTGGAGGTAAAGCTTTTGGAATCTTCAGCAGCATCTAGTTGAAGGTTCAACAGCTCCTCCTCAATCATACCAGAATATATCGCAATGGTTGAGATATAATGACACACACTAGATAAATTTAACTCACTGACTTCAACACAACTCAATAATCTTGCAAGAATGCTCCAAAGTGCACTTTTTGCTCCTATGTCGTCAGAGGCCAACGGAATTATGTCGAATATGCTCTGCAGAAAATCCATATCTGGCAGAATCGAACTCTGACATGTTATTTCTCTGCTACTTTCCCACAACAAAGAGAGAAGATTGCAAGAAAAAAGAAAATCATAGTTAAAACCTGAAATGTTTACCTTGTGACAGTTGGCAGGATAGATGCTCTACATCAGGTAAGATATTTGCCACCAAAACAGTAGCAGTTACACATGAATCAGCAACCTGCAAGAGAACAAAACAAGACCTGCAAGATTAGCTCTCACATCTCACTTCTAATCATACCAATTAAGCTCATAATGCCCGCCTGGGTCATGTCTACCTACGAATATGACAAGATTTACTTTGCCCTCAATGAGCTCCAAATGTGGAATGTAATGTCAAATCCTGTACACTATATCATATCTTAACATTACTTAACCATTTCAGAATCATAAACATACAGCAGAAAGATGATGAGCCCAAGCAACACTTCCAACCATAATGAATTAATAACTTTCTCGCGCTCATTGGACTTCCCAATATCATGTCATCCTTTAAAGGTTACAGAATATTACACCTACTGAGAAAAGAATGAGACTTTGCAGCAAAGGGTTTACAAGCCAGGACCTGGTTGTGCCCGTACTAAGTATGATTTTTTAATGCTTTTTCTAGTAAAGAAAAATGGCTCTAAGAGAAGGATGCCAATAGCATTCACACCTCTGTATGACCCTCTTGTATGGAGAGGCATAAAACAGTGGCACAAGTTACAATATGTTCAGTTCAGGGTGCAACGTGAAATAGTAACAATCATTCCTTATCATTGTGATTGAAACATAGTATTTTTCTTTTATATATATATATATATATATGTATGTATGTATGTATATATAAACGTAGTGTGTCTTTGTTTGTAGTCTATTTCCATATCTTTTTCAGGTCCGATTGGTATCCAGTTTAACTTGTGTTACTGCTCCTACATATCTTCATCTATTCGACCTATTTTCTTTCTTTGTTTAAAATACACTGCGGTTGACACAGTTTGGTAAAGATGAATCAATATCTCAAACAATACACCAAAGTCATGCTGCTCAATGCCTACAAACTAAGGGAGGTTAATAAACCATAGCAACAACTAATGATGCGACAACCATGCCTTAATTAATTGTGAGAGGTGATTCACATCCAAGACCGTGTTTATATAAAATAAATTCTATCATTTATTTCCAAGTCTTTTTACGTGTTCAGCTTCTCCTATCAATTTCAGTTATAAAACCTGTAATTTTCATTTATTGAGACACACCCATGTTCTCTACAAATTAACTCATTACTTGTATTATCATATCTAGGTCATCCACACATTCAGCTCAATTATTCTAACTTCTACTACCCTCATATTATGTTGACATTATATATACTTAGTTGTGCAGCACTCTTAATAGCAGTTCAATTAAATATCAGGCAACTCTAACTTATCCCCTCATGGTTCATCTTTATAAAAAGTTGCCCCCCTTAAGGTTTTAAACACCAGGTTACCTACTTGTGTTTTGGACTAAAATGTCCCTTGGACAATACTAAAATGGTTATCGGGCAATGAAGAAAACCTTACTAACATCATCTGATCTTTCTCCCAAAGTCAACCTTTTTAAAAAATATATTTTTTCACCCTTGACCTGCACCCCTAATTTCAACACCCCCAAATGAGTTTTATTTGAGGACTAACTTCAGCCACTCCGGATCTGGTTCAGTCCTTGCCACTGACATGTCGATCAATCCTATGATGTGAACAGTGTGGAACTCAAACAAGTAAGGAACTTTCGTAAATCTCTAGTTGGCTAACTTTTGGCCATAACAAGAAAACATGACAATTTTCAACAGGTATCAAAGTCCAGCCTATCAAAGATCTAAATTTATACAAAAAAACTGATTAACAAAGGCGAGTTTGCAACTCATTGTTAATACAATGACATAAAAGAGAAACCTAAGCACTAACATTAAGCCTTGTATAAATACCATTAGTCTAGTCTCAACTCTCAAGGGTAAAGCTTCTGCAACTAATCTGTGAAACATTGTCTCCTCAGTAACTCCCACAATCATGCAGCATACTATATTTTATCAACTGGTGTACATATACATGCAATAAGCACAGCTACTTACCTCAATTTTATCAGGGATTTTGATCAGGTCAACA
>JAULKM010164884.1:0-16129 GCA_032355605.1 Rubia tinctorum | reverse complement strand
TACTATCATTGAGAAACATTTTTAGATTTTTGTGAGGATCTTAACCATTTTTCAATAGTAATACCTCCTGTGAACATTGTTTTTTTATTTTTCTTTTTAGGTTCAGAGTGAGCATCATCTTGTAAAGATTTGGTATTACCTGGATCACTGTTATTCCAAATCTGTAATTCCTGAGAGGCTCGTTCTTCGTGATCTTGTATGCTATCCTCCACGGGGACCTGGATGCTATCATCCCCCTGATCCTGCTTACCGCTTCCCTCCTGATCTTGTTTTTTAACATTGATTTTTTTATTAGCTACATTAGACAAGCTAATTGGCCTATAGTCATAGAGGGAGGATGAGGTTTGTTTTTAGGAATTAAAGCTATACATGTGCTAGTAATACCCTTGGGATGTCTGATCCTGAGATGAATTCATTAGCAACAGAGAGTAGGTCCATTTTAATTATGTCCCATGCTTTTATAAAAAACTTGCTAGCAAATCCATCAGGCCCTGGGCTTCAGGATTTTTTCATATTCATGATGATTTCTTTAAGCTCGTCTTCAGTTACAACTCTGAGTGGTAGCTGATTATCTTCCTCAGTGATTAATTGAGGAACTTGGCTAGTAAAATGTGGGAATTAGAGCGCTGAGGCTGGTTGGTAACGGTCCGAGAGGAGGGTTTTGTAGTACAGTTCGGCCTCATTTTCAATTAGGCCTGGGCTATCTAGCCAAGTTCCCTGCATGCTTTTAATTTTAGAGATCTGAAGCCTAGAGTTTTTTTCTTTAACTGATTTATGGAAAAATTCAATATTATCATCTCCCTCCTTTATCCATTTAAACCTTTATTTTTGTTCCCAAAATCTTCTTTTTTCCTTGAGGAATCTAATTAGTAAGGCCCTGCATCTATTAAGTCTAATAAAATCTTTTGGAGATTGTGAGTTATCAAATTTTATCTCTTGAAGTCTTAGGTTTTCCTCTGCCTCTAAAACATTTACCTCAATGTGACCAAAGCTATTTTTATTCCAGATTTAATTTTTTAAAAGTCTAATGATGAAATTTTGGTTTTACCGTTTTAGTTTAACTATTAGACCTATGTTCTAACATATCCTATCCAACCAAGTATGTAAACAAAATAGTACACGAGCACACACAACTTGGTTATGCAGTTCGGTGAAATCCACCGACATCTGCGGGGCCTGACCCAGTTCTGAATAAATCCACTAATCATAAAGATACATTACAAAGTACACCATACAACTATACTTAGATTCTTTAATCACAACGTGTGAATTTTGCAATCTCCCCTTGCTACCGATCCACCTTGATCAGACTCCCTCATACCTCGAAACTCGTCGAAGGTGGATCTCCTCCTCCCGAGGAATTAAGGTATGCGACTTTGAACTTGATCAACAGGTCACGTATGTTGGAAAATTGAAAATTGGCTCTTGCAAAGCTCTCGGAAGAATGTAAATCTGAAGTGCAGATTTTTCTCAATTAAGTTCGTACAGAGTTGCAGCTGTGATGTCCAGTATATATAATCCCAAGAGCATATCAGAATTCTCCACAATATTCTTATTCCTTATCTGCTTCTGAATCATATTCAAATCCCATAAATAAAGGGATTTTCCTTATCTCAAATATCTCATAATATTCCATAAATCAAATTTGATAATTATAGGGATTTTCCATTAATTCATTATGCTTCTACATGTCTGAATCAAATATTGCATAATCCCCTTATTTACATAAACCAATATCACATAATATTATTTTAATCAAATCTTGATTCTAATCAAATCCCTTGGGGATAGGAATTACCAAATATAATCCCTTGAGGTAAGAAATTAGCATTTATCGCCCATATTTTTTTTCCATAGCCGAATATTTCAATTCCATGAATCTAATCCAATCTCATAAATATAGGAATTGATATATTCTCCAATCAAAAACCATTTGGACGAACAATTAATTCTCGCATTCCTTATTCCACCAAAATTTCCTTCTATGATGTTTCAACATAAACTATTTCATATTTGCATAATTTCCACAAATTGTCAATTAAATAAATTTGGACTTTACAATCTTCCCCTTTGGTATTATGTGGACCCAACCACCTTTTGAAATTTTATCACAAGAACATATAAAAATACATACATCATCTTTGAAAACCATTAGAAGTGTTGGAACATGACATCTCCCCCCGAACCCCAGAACTTCCTCAATATCCCATGAATAATAAGCACGTTAGAACATTAACCCAACGGAGCCAATGACTTTTCCAAGAAATCCAAAACTTTTCCCCCTTGGGACCATAAACATGCCAAACGTAGTAGACACTGAAACCCAAAGAAACATATCCAATAAATGCAACTCCTCCTGAAGCAAACATCTGTCCTATGTTGGAACATAGCCATAGAAGTACCTTCAAACCTCTTGAGGAGAAGCTATCCGTGCGTCTCTTCTACTTTGGCCTTTTATCGAGTAAGAGTTGTGGTATTTCAAGAGGGAATCCCACAGTTTACAATAACCTAGTATAGATAGAAATACCTGGTAGTCAAGCTAGATGCAGTAGCATTCCCTTGAGTGGGCACTGGGACTGAAATCCTCCAGTAATTTCTAACAAAGTTTGATAATCTGTCACTGCAGAGCACTCAACATAGAATCATCTCTAAATCCTTAAGGGAAGGTAGTCCAAGTCACTGATTGATCAGTCTTCCATGAAATCTCACTACCTTGTCTTTGATATAAACTTTGTTGTACAACTCAAAATCCGGATCAATGATGCCTCCACAAAATTCTTGTACAATCTCACAATTGTATTCCTTGTAGGTTGAGGCAGCAGTCTTGAAACCCAAATAGCCCAGGTAGGCTGTAAATCCACACTCCTATATGCACCCAGATCAGTTGTCACCTCAGCTGAATATAATATTTCTCATGACAGTCTGATCAGTAGTGTCTTCAATAATCTACTCAACTTGAGTTGGAACATCAGTCTCCTAACGTTGGAACATAACAGCTCTCAGATTCACCCACTTTATGTAATGTTGGAACATGAGACCCTTTCATTGCTTCAAAGTCAACACCCCCAGTCTCTATTGGTGTTGGAACATGGCTGCTATCAGTCTTCAGTTCCTGCTGATGTGTTGGAACATGAGAGTCCTCAGCCTTTTCAACCCGCTCCATAAACTGTTCTTCCTCATGTGTTGGAACATATGAACCTCTTCTACAAAATTATAATCCTGATCAGTTTTCCCATGCCAGTTTGAAATATAATAAGTCTCAAACATTTCAGATTCATCAATCTTTATATCCACAGCTTCTCCCCTATCTCCGTACTATGTGTTGGAACTGACCAACATCACTGTTTTCCAACTCCTCATCATCGAAATTCCAGAAGGAGACATCTCTCTGATATATTTGACTATCATATGCATCACATGACCAAACTTGACCATTTCATAATCATCCATACTACCATGCCAATCATAAATTCTCCTAATCATCACATCAATCACCATAATGTCTTCAACACCAACATCCAACATGTTCAACAGCGCCTCCATTTTTTCTTCCTTAGATATACTCCCCCTCGATGAAAATATTTTTGAATAGGAAAGGTAGTGAGTCACTCAAACCATTCCCCATGTGCTTCTTCTGATCCAAACAAAGCCTTCTTGAGTTGATGATATACTTCCTGGAAACTTGATTTATTATCACTAAATTCGAATCGCCCAAATTCTTTTTTGATTGCCGCAATCCAATACTCATCAAGTATAACCTCTTTGTAATTCTTGAGTTCAATGAGGGAGAAAAAACATTGTAGACCAGCATGTTCTCTACAGTTAACTTGAGGGATCGATCGAATCCTTCTTCTGCTTGATTCATCCTGCACTGATGTCGGAACATAGGAGAGTTTTGGGGAGGACGGTGTTCCAACATAGTTGAAGTTATAGGAGGCATCAGCTTTATCCGTGAGATCTACCTCGTCTGATGTTCCAAAATCATTACGTCCCTGATCTGAGAAATCATCCGATGTTGGAACATGGTCACCCGTTAAAATTTTAAGCTCATCATATTCAACACTCAAGAAGTTCACTTCTTGTTCAAACAAGTAGCATTTTTCCGATGACCAAATACCTGTAAGCACTTTGTTGTTTCCATATTTCACTATACATTTCTTCTTATGGAATTCCATGGTCATATTATCATAACATAGTTAGCTGATACTTAGGAGATTAGCCTTTAGATCTTCCACCAATAGAATATTGGTAAAGGTTGGAAATCCCTTTATAGACAACTCACATTTTTCCAACTACCCTGCTTTTCTTTCCATCACCAAAGGTAACAAATCCGCCATCATAGGGTTCAATATTACTTAAGTACTCTCGCGATCAACTCATATGTCGAGAGACTCTACTATCAAAGTACCACGAATCCCCAGAGTGTGCGATAAGAGAAGTATGAGCAAAAAGTCAAGTATTAGTGCGTTTAGAAACCCATACCTTTCTAACTATCTTTGATCGTTGGATATCATCTATGTTGAAATATGTAGACAGTTATCGTCCGTTCATGATTTCTCCGAGGAGTTTAAAACATTGATCCTCTGTATAGCCTTGGTAGGTGTAGTAGCTACAAATAAGAGGTTTGTGTTTCTAGGTTTTGATTACGTTTCTTTTCATGTCTTGAACCTCTGATTTGAAATCTACAGTGTTGCTTGATGGCTTGCCATAGCCTATACCTTTTTAACTTCCAGAGTTCTGATCCATGGTTAGTATATCATCTAATTTTTCTTTTCCAGTATTTAATCTGTTAATAGCCATCTCAGCAACTTTAGCCCTCTTTGTTGTCAAACTTAGATTTAATCCCAACAACTCAATTTCCCTCCTGAGTCGTTCTACTAGGGATGCCATTTCTCTTCCTTCTTCAGCTAAGAGGTTTTTCTCCTTTTTCAAGAGTTTGTTAGCATCAACAATTTTCAGCCACATTTCATACATATTTTCAAATGCAGCATAGACATCTTCATCATTCACAATTATGTCTTCGTCATTGCTTGAGGAGTATTCTTCACTTACATTTCCTTTGTTGGAACATCGGACTTTGGCTGCCTGAGCTATGTTGGAACATAGATACACTTCTTCTTGTCTGATGTTGGAACATTCAATACCAACTTCTGAGTCTCCTTAAAGTTTTGCTTCGAAAGACATGTAATTAATGGTCAATTCCACTTAATGATTCTTCTCTTCTTCATCTTCACTCAATGAGGTAACATTTGTTTTTCCTTGCTTCTTCCAAGTGTTGGCACATTCGGCCAGGATATGTCCATAACCTTCACATTCTCTGCATTTTGGTTCACGGTTGTTGCCAGAGTCTTGAAACTATAATATATTCCCATTAAACCTTTCATTGGAATTCTTATTTACCACTTTCTTCAACATCCTCGAGAGATTCCTTGTGGTAAGAGCAAGTTCCTCTTCACGATTTTTTCTTGACGACAAAGTTTTGAAGCCAAATATTTCATTGGATGTTCCAACGCCATTTTATAAGTTTTCAGTGATCCCATTAATTCATCTAGAGTCATGGTGGATACATATCTTGCTTCTTCTATTGCCGCAACTTTCATAGAAAATCCGTGAGGGAGAGATCTCAAAGTATTTTTCACCATTTTGGACTCCTTGTAAGTTTTGGCAAGTTGATACGCCATATTTGAGATGTATCTTTGCTTTTCATGGAACAAAGCAATAATATCATCTTCCTGCATCTTTAATTCTTTGAACTGTGAGGCCAACATTTACAGTTTTGATTCACATACACGGCTTGTTACCTCATGCACCGTTTGTAGGGTATCCCATGCTCTTTTTTCTTGGTAGCACGTAGAGATGAGTTTGAAAAGATTTTCATATACTAAGGTAAAGATGGCATTTAATGCCCTGGAGTTCACCATGCCACCTCTTTTTTCATCTGAAGTCCACGACTCTTTAGGCTTCACTACTAGCTCTTTAGAACTCAAATCATATCCTTTAGATCTTTCAGAAAATGGGGGTTTCCATTCTGTTTCAACACAGTGCCAATCCAGTTCATCTAGTGGATTTATGAACACTCCCATGCGAGCCTTCCAGTAGTTGTTTTTCGCTCCTTCCAGCAGTGGTAGCCGAGACACAGAAGCTCATTCCTTTGTTGCCATGGTAAAACCCGATCACACTTTCCTCTACACAACCAAGGTACCATGTTAGTGACGAAGCTTTGATACCAATTGAAATTTTGGTCTTACCATTTTAGCTTAACTATTAGACCTATGTTCCAACATATCCTATCTAACCAAGTATGTAAAGAAAATAGTACACGAGCACACTCAACTTGGTTATGCAGTTCGGTTAAATCCACCTACATCTGCAGGGCCTGGCTCAGGTCAGAATAAATCCACTAATCAGAAAGATACAGTACAAAGTACACCATACAACTATACTTATCTTCTTTAATTACAACGTATGGATTTCGCAATGTCCCCTTGCTACCAATCCACCTTGATCGGACTTCCTCATACCTCGAAACTCGTCGATGCTGGATCTCCTCCTCCTGAGGAATTAAGGTATATGACTATAACTTGATCAACAGGTCACGTATATTGGAACATATGAAAATTGGCTCTGGCAAAGCTCTCGAAAGAATGCAAATCTGAAGTATAGAGTTTGCTCAATTAAGTTCGTACAGAGTTGCAACCATTATGTCCAGTATATATAATCCCAGGAGCAGATCAAAATTCTCCACAAATATCTCCACAATATTCTTATACCTTATCTGCTTCTAAAGCATATCCAAATATCAAAAATAAAGAGATTTTTCTTATTTCAAATATCCCATAATATTCCATAAATCAAATTCCATAATTATAGGAATTTTCCATGAATTCATTATGCTTCTACACGTCTGAATCGAATATTGCATAATCTCCTTAATTTCATAAACTAATAACACGCAATATTATTTCAATCAAATCCCGATTCTAATCAAATCACTTGGAGATAGGAATTACCATATATAATCTCTTGAAGTAAAGAATTAATATATATCGTCCATATTTTTTCCCATAGCCGAATATTTCAATTCCATGAATCTAATCCAATCTCATAAATATAGCAATTGATATATTTTCCAATCAAAAACCATTTGGACGAAATATTAATTCTAGCATTCCTTATTCCACCAAAATTTCCTACTAGGATGTTTCAACATAAACTAGTTCATATTTGCATAATTTCCACAAATTGCCAATTAAATAAATCTGGACTTTTCAATCTTCCCCTTTGGCATTATGTGGACCCAACCACCTTTTGGAATTTAATCACAAGAACTTATGAAATTACAGACATTATCTTTGAAAACCATTAGGGGTGTTGGAACATAACATCTCCCCCTGAATTCCAAAACTTCCTCAACACCCCTTGAATAATAAGCATGTTGGAACATCAACCCAACAGTGCCAATGAAGGTTTCCAAGAAATCCAAAACATCTCCCTTTTGGGACCATAAATATGCTAAACTTAGTAGACACAGATACCCAAAGAAACATATCCAATAAATGCAAGTCCCCCTGAAGCAAACATCTGGCCTATGTTGGAATATAGCCATAACAGTACCTTTAAACCTCTTCAGGAGCAGCTATCCGTTCGTCTCTTCTACTTTGACATTTTCTCGAGTAAGAGCTGTGGTATTTCAAGAGGGAATCCCATAGTTTACAATAACCTGAAATAGATAGAAATACCTGGTAGTCAAGCTAGATATAGTAGCATTCCCTTGAGTAGGCACTGAGACTGAAATCCACTAGTAATTTCTAACAAAGTCTGATCATCTATCACTGTAGGGCACTCAACATAGAATCATCTCTAAATCCTTAAGAGTAGGTAGTCTAAGTCACTAATTGATCAGTCTTCTAGAAAATCTCACTACATTGCCTTTGATATAAAATTTGTTGTACAACTCAAAAATCTAGATCAATGGTGCCTCCACAAAATTCTTGTACAATCTCCTGTTTGTATTCCTTGTAGGTTGTGGCAGCAGTCTTGAAACCACAATAGCCCAGGTAAGCTGTAAATCCACCCTCCTATATGCACCCAGATCAGTTTTTCTCTCAGCTGAATATTATATTTCTTAGGGAAGTCTGATCATTAGTGTCTTCAATAATCTGCTCAACTTAAGTTGGAACATCAGCCCCCTAATATTGGAACATAGCAGCTCTCAGCTTCACCCACTTTCTCTGATGTTGAAACCTGAGATTGTTTCATTGCTTCAAAGTCAACACACTCAGTCTATATCGGTGTTGGAACAAGGCTGCTCTCAGTCTTCAGTTCATGCTGATGTGTTGGAATATGAGAGTCCTCGGCCTCTTCTACCTGCTCTATTAACTGTTCTTCCTCATGTGTTGGAACATGTGAACCTCTTCTACAAAAATTATAATCCTGATTAGTGTTCCCATGCCAGTTTGAAATATAACCAGCCTCAAACATTTCAGGTTCATCAATATTTATATCTACAACTTCTCCCCTATCTCCGTACTACGTGTTGGAACATGACCAACATCACTGCTTTCCAACTTCTCATCATCAAAATTACAGAAAGAGACATCTCTCTGATATATTCAACCAACATATGCATCACATGATCAAACTTGACCACTTCATAATCATCCATACTAGCATGCCAATCCTAAATTGTCCTAGCCATCACATCAATGACCATAATGTCTTCAACACCAACTTCCAACATGTTCAACTGCGCCTCCATTTTTCTCCCTTTGATCTACTCCCCCTTAACGAAAACCTTTCTGAATAGGAAAGGTAGTGAGTCGCTCAAACCATTCCCTAATAAAATCCCTTGGAGATAGGAATTATCCAATATAATCCCTTGAAGTAAGGAATTAGAATATATCGTCTATATCTTTTTCCATAGCCGAATATTTTAATTCCATAAATCTAATCTAATCTCATAAAGGGAAAATGTTAAGTTTGAACTGCCCTATGGAGTGCAAGGTGCAACATCGGCAATGACGTCGCATGTGCATGTTGGCTCAAACCAGTGGGATGACCGACATGTACATGCTACTTCACATAATAGTCGGTTAAGCTGAAGAGAAGATCAAAACAAGACCAAAGTCGCATATGCATAACAATTGTAGAATTAGATGTCATGATGTGACGTCCTTAACATTTCGTTCAAGCCAAAGGTCACCCAATAATAGTGCGAGGTCACATACTAAAAGATAAGATACTGAAAATAGGAAAATGCGACGTCGCACTATAATTGCATGAACTGAGTTGTGGTAGACAGATTAATGACGTAGCATATATCAGAGGAAGCTACGAGAAGAAACACATATAACCAAAAAAATGAAGCATAATTAACATCATATTAAACTTTTTTTTGCAACAAACCAAAACATTGTAACTATGTTTCAACTCAAAGAAAGTTCACACTCTAATAAATCTGAGACAAAACAAGATAGCCAAAAAATCCAAACACATTCACAGACCACAGATATGATATTGTAAAGTAAGAATTCTAAAAGTTAGGTGTTACGAGAAAGGGAAGAACAAACCTTTTTCCTGAGTGGAGAAGGTGAGGAGGAAGTTGGAGACTGATAGAATTTGGGGGAACCTTGTAAATAGATTGTTGAACAGTTTTCAGGGTCCCCTTATTTATACCCATTTTGAAAAGATATCGTTTTGAACCATTATTTTGTCCGCCTCGATGTGTGCGATGTCGCACCAAGTCAGATCAGGCGATATGGTGTCGACTACTAAGCGACGTCATATACTTTGGTGGGACTAACAATTTCGGCCCACTAAGCAACCTGTCAACAATTTGAGTTTACTTTAAAACAAATTTTGCAATACATATTTTCTAGTTCAAGACTGATTGCAACAATTACCCATTAATTTTCCCCCAGTTTTGCAACTGATATTACTATTAAACTTTGTGCGTATGTTAGGTTACATATTAAAGATTGCACAACATTAAAATAACATAGCTAACGAGAAGATTATAAACTAAATATTACATATTAAAATAAATCAATAAAATTAATCTTGTTTGAAATACGATATAACACATTTAATATAAATGTTATGATCAAAGTCCATGCAAAACAACATATTACATCAGTAAGGAATAAGTTTGACATTAAAAACTACAGGGCCAGAATGATTGAACAACTCGAAGTAGAGCGTATCCCCTTTGTTCAGTTCCTCACCAATAAGTTACTACTCAAAACCCTTTGGTGTTAGGGTATTCAACCTCATGTTCCCCAAGTAATGCATCCATTGCACTTGAGCACAACAGGCAACTTCAACGGCAGTAAGAGCTCCACGATCTGGCTAGGGATGTACTAAATTTTAAACAATAAACCATGTTTTGTTAATTTGAAAGTAAAGTATAGAAAAATATTTTTGAAAATAAAATTAATACGTGACAGAGATTACTTACCGGGATGGGAACATCCCCAAAGTTTGTTTGCATCAGGGTGTGGTTGAAATGAGGAACGATGTTGCGAAACATGGCTTGCAAACTGATATGAATTAGAAAATGTCATTTATTATATTTTTATTTATTTAGTATTTTTAGGAGTTTAACAATTTACTCTTTTTCCCATTGAGTTTTTTTAATTAGGCAGTGTGCTCATATTTAGAATTATTTTTAAATAATGTAATTTAGGAGTTTTGATTTGATTAGAATTAGATTTGGTAGGTTTAGATAAGGTATATTCATTTAAGAAATCATCCAATATTTGGAATGATTTACTTAGATGAATATGGTAATTATTTATATTTATTTTAGGAGTTCTAGTTAGATATGGTTTTAGCTTCCTGAATCTACCATAATTCTTTTAAGTTTCTATTTGTACTGGCCAAAATTCTCCCAATAAATAAAGGGGATGACCGAGAACTTTTATACAACTTTTTATCAATCAAATATTCAGAATTTTGAGTTATTCTCATTATCTTCATTGTTGCTTAATCATGCGGGTTATTTAAGTTTCAATCTCCTTTGTAAGCTAACCCTGCGGGCTAGTTAGTTTATAGAGGAACCGTGTGATCTAAACCTGCGGCTATTTAGCGAGCAAGTCAGAGTTGAGTGTACCCTGCGGGCTAGACATTGCAATTTCGTGCGTGTGAGCTAGGTTGGGCGAGATCCCTAGTTCAGACAAAGATCTGATATTCCGCAATCAGATTCTTCGCTAGGAGATTCATATCAATGTGGGCGTAGATTTCATTACTAGTAGTTAGATTTATGTGAATTTGAATCCGCGGAGGTGGACATCATGTAGTGTCGAACAAAAGTAAGGTTTATTTTTGATTAGTTGTTAGAATGAAGTTTGATAACATTATCTTTGTCTTTACATTATTTTTGTGCACGAAAATAATGACTTTGTATGTAATGTTATTTAAGGATGACGATTACTCATCTAGAGCGGTTCCCGGTGAGAATGGTTGCTTCGCATTCACGACATCAGATATGTTTCCGAGTCAAATGAAGCTTATTCGTACCTACAACAAACAGCCATTCATGTTGGATTTGAACTTGTGATGTTGTCGTACAAAAATAATAATAATGAGCCCCTGAAAATATATTGTATTTGTAATAGGGGTCGGACTGATAAGGCTGTCGATGTAAGCGATTTGGATGTCGTTCAAAGAGGTAACACGTCGACTAGAAGTTGTTCTTGCCGTTTCACGATTGTTATACAGGAGAGTAGATCAGGTGGGGTTGGTACATTCACCTATGCAAGGATCCTCGAAAATAGACACACAACCACCAGTTCTATGTATACCCTGAGGGGAATAGACAGAGTAGCAGACTCCATGCCCAAGCAAAATCAATGATTCAAGAATTAACGGATGCTGAGACAGCTCCTAGGCATATCAATGTGAGTCTCAGTCATGAATTTTTGAGCCTGAATTATACCATTAAGCAAATATATAATGAGCGATAAGCTTATGGAAGAGAAAGGTGAGGTGAGCGCAGCACAACGAAGAATTGTTTTGCACCTGGTAACCTCCAACGGATACGTTACTAGCTATCCTGCAACTGCTGAAGGTACTCTGACCCAGTTATTCTTAGCTCATCCTGAAGCCGTTGTGGCATTCCAGACTTATCCTGCCGGCCGCCGCCCTCACCCCAACACCCCCTCCGCCATCATCCCGATCGTTCTCAGCCCACCAACCCACTCGTCAGATCTCCCCCTCGTCTCTCGTCACCGGTGGTTTCCCGCCGTTCCCGGTCCCTTCTCCCCCGTCTCCTCGTCTCCCCATCCCACTGTCTCCTCAGCCCCAAATTTAAAAATCTAAAAAAATCTCCTGTTTGGCCGGTTGAAAACTATATTTCCCGGAAAAAAATTGTTGGAAAAAAGGGGCTCCGAAGAACATTGAGTTCAAAACGCAGTAAAAAAAAGAAAACTAACTTTTTCCGTCAACGTGGTGGGCGGCGGCGGCCGGTGGTCGGTGGCGGAGCAGATGGCCGGCGGAATGGGAAATGAGAGGGGGCCGGGGAAAGCAGAAATGGTTAAGGGTGGGGGAGAAATGAAAACAAATGCAATTCCAAAATACTTAACCAAGACAAAATTCCAAACAAAAACAAAAATGGTAAAATAAAAATAATAATATAGGTATGTGTACGTATTAGGGCGTAACTAGTAAAATACATGGCGTGATATAACAACACTCCTCATGAAGGGAAAGACACGTAACTACTTCTACTCTCCTATGCCTACATTTGGTTTATTTTCTTTTGCTAAAACATCTGATCACTATTTACGTATCATTTCATTAGTTTTTCTTTTACTCCGTATTTGTTTTCCCCTTTTTACTCTTTATTATTGTTTTTATTATTTTAAATTATAATATCTATGTTTTATAATATATTGAGTAGACAATTGTAATTTTAATATTACGAGACTTTAAACTAATATAAATATTTAATTAACATTCAAGCTAGTTGTCAATATTTGATTTCAATTGTAATTTTAATATTATGAGACTTTAAACTAATATAAATATTTAATTAACATTAGTTGTCAATATTTGATTTCAATTGTAATTTTAATATTACAAGTCTTTATTATGAAATTCTAATGACGTACAGTAAATGTTTTATTAACACTTCAAATCACTATTTCTTACTTACTTATTACATTTATTGTTTTTAAAATGTGCGTATTGTATATCTCACTTTCTTCCAAATTTGGGGTATTATTATTTATTTTCCCTTTCTTAAATGAATCCTATAATAAAGTCAATATTTTTATCATTGTTGATATTATTTACTTATTCTTTATTATTATCTCATTTCATTTTGTTTTATATTAAAATTTCTCGTATGGTTTTGTGTTATAGCCTGAAATAGTAGAAGAAAGTAGATAAGAGAATATAATTTTTGATTAAATCTAGTTATTACATACGTACAAATTTCATTAAGGTCGGGGTTCACATGATTGATTCTATAAGATATCTAAAATTACCTAGGGTTTGAATTCTCTTACCCTGCGGAGGAGGTAATATTATTCGAGTGTATTTGAAATACCGATCATAGTTTTCATGTGGGAATGTATGTCCAATTTACTCATTGTGTGGGTCTCTCCGGCCCATCAATATTGTGGTGGTAAATGCTTGATTTTCCCCCAAAAGGCAAATGGGCCTTCGAGATTTTTCATCGTTGATGGCGTTTTGGTTTTCTCGATCTTTCGATCATTGGAGACTTCATCCTGGCCGGACACATGTCGGTGAAAGTTACTGAGTTGAGTGTCAGGCGTAGTGCCCTACTATAGCACGTGTCACCGAGTTTCATGGTACATTACAATATTTGAAAATCATTACTCCCTCTTTCTTGATGCTTTCTATTCATATACGTACTTCAAGAGTTTCTCCAACTTTCTCTGCAAAACGCTTTAATTTCACCTTCAACTCTTTATTCCCAAAAATTAGTAAGATCTCTCTTCTTCCTCTCTCAGACTTTACTCTTAATTTATAGTAAACATGTCTCTGTTACCTCCGTAAAAGGAGAATGGTAATTCTTCGGATACAGTTCGACAAATTTTGGAGGAGGAGGTAGATATGGAAACCAGGTAAGTTATGAAGAAACGTCCTTCAAAGAATCCCCTCTGGTAAAACAAAAGAAGGGGAGGAAGAATCCGAGTTTATCTACCCATTCCCATTAGTGTATCAATTTTATGTTTTACTAGCTTAGTTCAATTTTATATTTTATTTGATATTTAACTATTCTAGTACCATGTGTATCTTTAGTGTTTTAGTTCGATGGTTTTATAATTCTGATACAATGTTCAAAACTTGTGTATTTTTAATACTCTCTCCGTCCCAGCATAAACTGCACATAATCTTTTTCACGATTTTCAAAAAATATGTTTGATCATTAATATGTTTAATTACGTGTAATAATGGTAAATAAAAAATTCGATATTTAGAAACTACTTATTACAATGAATCCAACAATATCACATACGATAATATTACTGTTTATATATCTATTCAAATATGTGATCAAACTTTGATAATGTTGACTATCAATAGTAAGTGTGCAGCTTATGCTGCGACAATGAAAGTATTTCCATTTGATGTTTCAACTATTTTTTAACCTGATGTATGTTTTATTTTTTGAATTGATAATTTACTATTTCCATTGGATTTTATTCATTTTAAATTTGATGTATTTTTTGTTTAATGTGAGTTTGAGGCAAACCCAATGATAAATCAGCCCAACAAAAACATGTATCCGTTCATGAAGTATACATGGATACATACAAATATAACTCTATCTACTTGAGTAAGCGCCAGTATAACTCTCAAATAACTTTTAGGACAAAAAAAATCCTAACTAGTTGATGAAACTGCTAATATAACCCCAAGACACCATTTATGGCGTTGATCGACGTTGACCGCACATAAAATGATTAAAATGCCCTTTGGCCTAAACCTAAAAAATATTCGGACAATTTTGCCCTCAGGAAACACCACCACCGCCGGACTGCCGCCTCCCACCACTGCCAGATTGTTGTTGCCCCACCACCACCACTCCCACCCAGCTCGCCTTCCACCACCACCACCTTCCACCCCCTCTAGCCTACCACCTCAGGAAACATTAGAATTTCCGCTGCCAAATAGATGACCTCTCATCGGCGCGGGAGCGACGAAACCGCCTGCACTACTTAGAATGGGTCGTATTCATCTCACCCCTTGCCCACCGCCATCCACTCCAGCCAGGCTCACCACCACCCCGACCCCACCCCCTCCAGCCAACCCCGCCACCACCACCTTCCAACCCCGCCCCATTACCACCTCACCCCCACCACGCTCACCCGTTGAAACCTAATGCCACCACACGTTGAAACCTAGTGCCACCACACGTTGAAACCTAGAGCCACCACCCGTTGACTCACCGCAGCAAACCCCATAGGCACCATCCCTGAAACCTAGCGCCACCACTTGCTCAACGTCTTGACTCGCGGCAAGTGACCAGCCACTGTTCCCCCCAAATGACCAACCACTGTCCGCCACAAACCCCAGTTTATAGCCACCGAGGGATTATTGGCGGATGAGTCTGGGGGCTTCAGGCATCGGCATTCATATGGCGCAAATAGGCAGGAGGTGTGATCGGCAGTATAACTCCAGATGCATGGGAGGTCGTCGCCGTACCTCTCAAAAATGCTATTTTGAGCCATTTTGCTTACTAAATACAACTAAGTAGATAGTATGGCAAGTCGGGATCGTCCACATAGACGGGGGATATTCTCAAGTGTTTGCTCATAAAATGGTAAATACTAGGCTAGATATATAGATACACATATATATAAAAGCACATAAAAGGGGGGGTTTGGTTTGGTTTTTTCTAAGTTAACAAATTAAAGACAAGTGAAACTAACAAAGCATACAATCGGTAAAATGAGATTAAATACAAATTACGGAGTCTTGGGGGAAATTGACTTATACTTCCAAGCCTTCTATCTATCATTGACACATAATCTATTTAACATCTTTAATACTTGTTGTGAAGATAAATCTTCCATTCCTCTTTGATTATAGTTTACTAGAGTGAATTCAACATCTCTAGCTAAACCTCACTAATGACCCCTTTAGTCGTTCAACGCCT
>JAULKM010164864.1:0-16130 GCA_032355605.1 Rubia tinctorum | reverse complement strand
GTGAGGCGGTGACGCTTTTCCGGCGGTTCCCGTCGCTGTTCTGCTACAGCGTGTAGCAGAATCTGGAGCCCAAGTTTAATTACTTCGTGGTGGAGATGAGGAGGGATTTGAGGGAGCTGGTGGAATTCCCGCATTATTTCTCGTTTAGCTTAGAGAATAGGATCAAGCCCCGGCACCGGATGTGTGTGGAGAAAGGGGTTTGTTTGTCTCTGCCGGTGATGTTGAAGACGCCGGAGGCCCGGTTCCGGCAGAGGCTGGACGTGTGCTGTAATTCCTCCCTGCCTCTGAGGAGTTCTCCCCTGTGGCGTGGCAGTATTGATTGTAATTTGACATAGGGAAATGTACCTACTTCCATTGTTGAATATGAAATGTAAATTCTACGCATCTTCTTCTCTTTTCCCCTCAGAATTTCTTTTGTTATGCAACTTCCTGCTTTGTAATTCAGCTTATTGGGATGATTGGTTGATTTCTGCTAGAGTGACATTTTCGACTCGATCAGGTTGTTTGATGATACAGAAGATGAGATTCTGAAGCCAGCTGCTTTCAGATGTTTGAGCATTTACCCCAGTGCCTTCTGTTCATAACAGCATTATCGTACTGATGTGGAGTTGGGCTGGGATATTAAGAAGCCCAACAACACTCAAGCCTTCAAGTTGGGGAAGCATTTTGCTCTACCAAACTGATCAGTTTTTGGATGATGTCTGTGTTCTGGTTTTTTACTGCTATGTTCTTTAGCCTTTGTTAAAACCTTCACCTTGTAGAGGATTGGTTTTCAATTCCCATTTGTTTGGGTGACTTACTTTGAAAATAGAGGGATATTAGATTATAAGTAGAACACTTGTAATTCCTGCCAAATACACTCATTTACAGGGAAATCAATTGAAGCAAATTCTGTAAAAACAAAATTTTGAAAGGATAAAACAAGGGGTGACAAAATAGATCCGTGACCGTTGGTTAAGCAGTATGTGAAAATAAAATTTTGAAAGGATAAAACAAAGGGTGACAAAATAGATCCGTGACAGCGAGTTAAGCGGGTTGTTTATTTTTAAATATGACAGTGTATGAGTAAAATGTGCAATAGGTCAAATGGATAAGTATCAAATGGGTAATTGAAAAATATGGGTGAGGGAATTGGATCTGCAGGTTGACCGCGAGTTTACCAATATTGGTCAATAAATGGGTTGAAATCCGCGAGAAAACCATATAAATTGGTATATAAACTCATATGAACCAATACATTGTTTGAACTTGCGGGTATATTCATATGTGTTGGTATGTAAACCTATATGAGTCAATCAATGGGTTGAAACCCGCATATTTACACACAAAAAAATACATGCAGATTGACCAAGTTTCAGCCCAACCCGTTTTGACCCGAACCATTTTTAACCTGTTATAAAACGGGTCAAAATGGATCGTACGTATATTTTTGAATTACCCATATTACACGACCAAAATTTGACCCGTCCTCCCATTTGCCACCTACTAGATAAAACGTAGCTATTGGAAATGTAATAAAGAGTTAAACTTTCATCTACTTCTAAGCTCTATATAAAGTTATCACATTTAAATCATATTTTCGAGAGTTGATTTTTACTGAACTTTGAACCAAATTGAATTCAAATTAAAAAAATATGAATAAATATTAAAATTAAATTAAATATCATCCATATAAACCGAACTAGATTACATTGCAAATAAATTGGGGTGAACATAACTTAGTTCGATTTCACTAATCCATCCAACTTTTTTCTCCCCAAAAGACAGTTGTGCTAAATTTCATTAATTTGGATAAATAAATTACAATTGAATACTGAGCGAACTAGCAAGCGTGCCACATTTACAAACCCTCGACTTTAAAATTGTCCACCTAATGAATATCATATAACTTGAATTTAACTACTCCCACTTTCCCAGTTGATTTTCATCAGTTTGATCGTTAACATTTGCAATTGTGTGTAAATATAAGTTATAAAAGTTAATATTTTAAAAATTCATTCTATCACGAATCTGACAAAATGACAATATCCTAATTTATTTACCGATTCAAATATGAGATCAAAATTAAGTAATTTTGACTAAATAATTAGTTAAATTGAAGAAATAGTTGAGACAGGGAAATAACAATAAACCTAACCTCAAAAGTCCTGGCGGATAATTTAGTATCGTTGACTAGGGCTTAAATCGATCCAGAATTTGGTACATGTACCGTTCATATACTCTATGAGCTCTCGGCAATGGTTGTCGCATTGACATTGTTAACTTCAATAATAATAATAATTGGACTCTAATAATAAGGTAGGGTTATATCAGCACATTCCTAAAACTTATAAGGTTATATCAGCACATTCGTAAAAAGTGTGGGGTTATATCAGCACATATTATAAAAGCAAAATCCATCAACATTAAAAATCCTATATAAAAAAACATAACAAAATAACAACCACGCACAAAACACCAAAGGTCATACAATCATCAATCCGAACTAAACTCAACAAAATATCATCAAAATTATTATATTTTATACCATATATAAGGCATTTTTCTATTCATATGACTGGAAGCAAAAGAAAATCAAAGAATTTTCTAAATATCATCAAAATCATTTGATTTTCTTTTGCTTCTTGTCACGCGAAGAGAAAAATGCGGTATATATGGTGTGAAATATAAGGACTTTGATGATATTTTGTTTATTTTGTTGATTTTAGTTAGGATTGATGATTGTATGACCTTTGGTGTTCTGTGCGTGGTTGTTATTTTGTTATGTTTTTTACATAGGGTTTTTAATGTTGATGGATTTTGCTTTTATAATATGTGATGATATAACCCCACACTTTTTACGAATGTGCTGATATAACCCTATAAGTTTTTGGAATGTGTAGATATAACCCTATCGGTTTTCATAATATGCTGATACAACCCTACCCGTTCCGGTGGCGGTCCGGCGGTCGGTAAGGGTATAATTGTCCACCCAAATTCATATTTTGGTCCAAGGGCATTTTTGTCATTTTGGGGGGTTAACGCCGGAAAAAACATGATTAACGCCGGATTTCTCACCAGAAGGTTATATTTTCACTTTCATCAATTAGTTAGGGTTATTTTGCACTAAAAATTATCTCAGGGTTACATCTGCACTTTCTCAAATATATAGGGTTATATATGTATATTACCCTTTCAATTATTTAAAATGGAGGGTATAATTGTTAATTTATTGATTTTCGGCCAAATTCAGGTTGTCAGAGTTAGGTTGTCAGAGTTAGATTGTCATTTTTTCCAAAACTTAGTGTTAGATTTGCATTTTCAGATTTTACATGATTAGATTGACACTTTCGATCATAATATAAAGTTATTTTTTAGCACTTAACTCAATAGTTAATTACATATGAATGATAGACAATGTATTGATATTATGAACTAAGTAGAGTGATTTTGCATTTAGTTAGGGTGTTGCTAAATCACGCCATTTTTTTTACTTGTTTACGCCCTAATACGTATATACTTGTATAAATGTTAAGTTTAAAATTAAAAAAATAAAAACAAACCCCCACCTTTCTGGTGCCACTACCGCCCTTCCTCCGTCGGCGCCACCACCCACCAGCCTCCCCAGCCCACTCCCACCTCCCAGCTTGAAAACCCAGATCCTCGCCGGCGACAACCGCTGCTATGTCCGAAAATGTCACACCCTCACCCCAACCCGTGTTCTTCCACCTCATTTTTTGGCGAAAAAACCCTCCGGAAAAGAAACAAAACTGGGCAAAGGAGAACCGAGGCTAGGAGGGGAACGAGAACCTAAGCGGTGGGGGAAACAAGAACCGGAGACGTGGGCGAAATGAGAGCCGGGCGGAGCGAGAACCAGGCGGTGGAAACGAGAGTCAGGTGGGTGGAAATGAGAGTCTGTGGAGCTAGGACCGAGCTGGAGACGCCGGCGAGAACTGGGTCTGGGCAATGTCGACGAGAACTGGACCAAGGCGAGTCGACGAGAGCAGGGCCAGCGAGGGTCAACAACAACCAAATCTGAAACGTCGTTGGGCTGGCCGGGGAAGACGCACAGACTACGCTGGACCAGACCAAGTCGGAGAAGATGGGAGGATGTCGGAGAAGATGCAGGACGCCAGCGAACACCACTGCCACTTGAGCCCCACGACGGGGACCCGCGAACAATACAGGCGCCACTGAAAAATTAAATTATGTTTTAAATTAATTTTAAATTATGATTAAATATTTATTTCTTTATTCTTTAAAATAAATCCAAATACATATAATATTTTAATAGTCCAAATATTGAATGTAACCTAGTAAAATACAGGATGTGATATATTAATTCACTTTACTTATCGGCACATCATAGATGTATGTTTAGTGTCGCATTGTATTGATTTTGCAAAATGTCAGATCTAATTTTAACAAAAATATAAAAGAGATTGTCCAAATGGTACCAACTTTTAATTAAAATTTTCAATTTAGTACCTAAATATTTAATTTGTTCCTTAAAGGTACCCACTTTTTTCATTTACGTCTCAAAATGATACTTTTCAACAAAAAATGGTATCAATTTGGATAAAAAAATGTGTCGCAATGGTACCAATTTTTAATTAAAAATTACCTTTTTGGGATATTCATGAAAAAGTGGATACCTCTTCATAACAATTTTAAAAATAGAGCACCAAACTGTTAAGTTTACGTTAAAATGAGTATCATTCTTGACATTTTCTCAAAGTTTAAAACACCTTAGAGCATCCACAATAGTCGTAGACTTAAAAAACACTTCTTAAGTGTTACATCATGAATTTTAATTTAAAAAATAGGTAAGAACCAACTACCAACGATGGAAAATACTTCTTAAATACTTCTTTTTCATTTCAAATTATAATTAATTAGAAATACAAAACATAGTATCAATCATTTGTTGGTTGACATTGCACAAATATAGAGGTGTCCACTCTTTAAATAAGGAGCAATTCCTTATTAAGGAGTGATTCTTAAAACTCCATAATGATGCTCCTTAAATAAGGAGTACTCCTTATTGAGAAAATTGGAGTTAAAAAACTGCCATTGTGGATGCTATTAGGCTCGTGGACCCAATTGAATGGTTTTAAAAAATAATGTCAAATATTTGGGAATGCAGGAAATCGTACTTGTAAACATAAAAAAAAAAGAAGATGAAATTCAAATTGTTAAATGCTCATTTGTATTATTATGACAACATTGATAAGTGTTATTGCTAGTGTAAAAAATAGCCACCAAACAAAATTTGAAATGAAATGCCAATTGTGTCCATCTTGATTCTTATTTTATCTTTGTTTCTTTGACATGTAATCTTTAATGGCTCGTCTAGTTTATTTTCAAAATTATTATAAATCAACCACATGATTTCCACGATAAAAGAAGAGCCAGGTGGTTGGGCATCTTAAAAAATAAACAGATTCTTATAGAGTTAAGCGTTAATCAGCTAAAATAATGAAAATATCATTGACACCATAAACTGAAAACGGGTAAAATGGAAATTTAACTTATAGGGGTAATGATATTTGAGTCCGTCTCCTAAGAATCCGTCTTACCGTAATACTAGGGACTTACAATAATTTAAGGCAAAAGACAAACCAAATTCGGGGTCCTAGCGTAAATAATTTTTTGGTGCCAATATAAAAAGTGCAAAAAAGTAGGAGGACTAACCTGCAAATTGCAAAAAATGGAAGAAAACTTGAGAAGAGAGCGCGGCTGATGAAGGCGCACAGCGGAAAAATACGCCACCAAAGAATAATCAGTGTTTCGGCCAATCTCAAACATTGTAATCATTCGATCAAAAAGTTTCGAAGATCTCATCATCAACGTCTGCGATCTTCGATTAGGAGCAAAAAAAATAATGAACACCATCGATCAACAAGCAATCAGGTTTGTCATTCAAAATTACATAATCAAATTGGTTCTCAGACAATCTACAATCAATTTAACCAACCTTTATTTATTTTGCAGATCGGAAGATCAATTGATGTGAGAAAAAGATGATATCAAAACCGAAGATTCATCAACATGCCTTTTGAACAATGAACGACAAATTACTGTGGTGAACGACACAGTCAATGAAATCGAATAAAATTCTAAAAAAGGTAAGTTTTAAAAATCGGAATCATCATATAAAACCTGATTCTATCTGCTTGCGAATGTTTTAGCTCCAATTGCTTGCGAATATTTTGATGCAGACTAATCTTTCAGCTCAAAAAGGTTGTGAGTGTTTTGAAGTTCATAATTGATGCTTTGTACCAGTATATATAGATAATATTGTAGATCTGTATCAAAGTGTGACCTCAATATATTGTTATGTGATGTTACTGATATAGAGATTGATGTGTTAATCAAAGTGTCTAATACTTGCGTATATGATGTGAATTCTTAGTGAATATTGGCTGCTAGAACTAGTGTGTCATGCTATAAAAAGAACAATTGACTTCCTTATGCTCAGTGATAAAACTAGATGCACAGTAATGACATGGGTAACAAATCTTAGAAATCTGATTCAGAAACTGACCTGCATATACTGCTATGTGATGTTTTTATTGTATGGATTGATGTTTTAATAAAAGTGTTTTATGCTTCTGCACCTGATTCAGAAATTAACCTGCATATACTACTGTGTGATGTTTCTATTATATGGGTTGATGTTTTAATAAAAGTATTTGATGTTTATGCACCTGAGTCAATTGTTTCTGAAATTGATAGAGTTGATATGTGACTTTATAAACAAACTGAATGATCCGTGATTTAAATGACAGATCTATTAGATGATTTTCCTAATCTATTGGAGATAGATGCAAGGGAGTGTTTACAAGGAGTGAGAGCAAGAACTTGGGAAGAGATTGAAAAATGTATCGAACACATGCAACTGTGCTTGGATTTTGTGTAAGGAAGTCAACAACAAGACAATCAAACCAAGGAGTAATTAGGGAAAAATAGTTCACATGCTTATTTGAAGGAAAGTCGATTTCAAGAACTAAAAACACACCTACCCTACAACTAGAAAGGAAGAGAAAATCAAAGGAGTTTTCAGTGATAATAACAGGATGCGAAGCTCATATTAGGATCAAGCTTGTTGGTGAAAAGTTCTACGAAATCAAGCACCACTTCATTGGGCATAACCATTAGTGCACAAGATCTGAATGGCAGTACCTGCTACGTAGTGAAAAAAAGAATTGAAAATGAAAAGGCAAGAGCAATTGAAGCTATGGAAAATGCATGTCTCAAACTAGCAACAAGTTACAAGTATTTAGCATGCGCTGCCCAATGAGAATAAAATGTAGGACATACTATGAAAGATCACATTAATTATGTGAACAGGTACAGAATAGACACTATAGAAGGGAGATGCTCAGAATGTTATAGATAAGCTTTATCAGATTGCTGCTGCCGAGGAAGACTACTTTTTAGAGTTAAACTGGATGATGAAGGGAGATTAAGTGCACTCTTTTGGAGGGACTCGATGATGAAAGAAGATTACATGCTATATGGTGATGTGATTTTTGACACCACTTATCGGACAAACAAGTATAATCTCATTTGTGCTTCAATTGTCGGGATTAACAATCACTGGAACAATGCAATGTTTGAGTGCACTTTTATTGGAGACAAAAAGGCTGAAACTTTTGTATGATTGCTGGAGGTATTCAAAAATAAATGGGAGGAAAACAACCAGTGACTATATTCACTGACCAGGATTTGGCTATGTCAAGGGCAATTAAAAAGGTATTTTGATGCTCTGTTTGAATATTGATGTTTCAATTTCTGTGTTTGACCTTTTACATATTAGTGATGATGCTTTAAGTCTTCCATCAGTTGATGTCTTAGGATCAACCTGTTATATTATTCAGTTGATGTTTCATTGAAAATCTCTAACCTGTTATGTTATTCAGTTGATGTTCTAATTTTCATTTTATTTTTTATTTATCATTATGTGACTGGTGATGTCAATAATTTTATGTTTTAAATCATGAGTACAACCTGATTTAGGATACCTCAGAAACAATCATGTGCATATGTACAACTTCTCTTGGATTTGAAACTACAACAAGACCATCCTATATTTAGGATTGATGTTCCATTAGCAGTATATGACCTTTTAAATAAACTGGTCTGAAATTGTTGTTGATGTTTCGTAGGTATTCAAAGACTCTGTTTGTGGCACCTGAAACAGAAAGCAATTAGTCACTATGGTAAAGTAAAGAGTGATGAAGAATTTGGAGTGGCATTCGACCACTGTTTAAAAGGTTGTGAAAATGAAGAAGAATTTGAAAGATGCTGGAATTCCATGATAGAAACCTACTAACTGCAAGACAAATAATGGTTCAAGTGCTTGTACGAGCTCTGGGATAAATAGTGTACTGCACTAAGCAAGGATTTCTTCTCAGATGAAACATTGTCATCACAGCGTAGTGAAAGTACCAACAAAGCAATCTGCTTCAAAAACAACAAACTTGACACAATTTTTTGCAATCTTTGAAAAATAGTCAAAAGTTGGAGAAGCAAGGAGACAAGTAGGGAGTATAGAGGATCAATAGGAAAACAAGAGTAGTAGTAGAAGGTCCCGGATTGCTGAAGCAAGCTAGGGAGATATACACTTAAATTTTCAAGAACTTTGAATCAAAGTGGAAACTGGCGATGGCGAGTAAAGTGGAGAAAATATTCAACATTGGCTGTGAATATGTTTATGAAGTCACCCAAAAAACAATGAAACAAAGGTAGAGAAGGTTTATTACAGACTCATGGATGGTAAAGTGGAGATCAAGTGTTCATGCAAGTACTTTGAAGAAGATGGGCTGTTATGCTTCCACATCCTTCATGTGATCCACTTATGGAACATCACAAATATACCTGAAGATTATATACTCAAGATATGGACAAAGATGGCAAAGAAGGAAATATGGAATAGAGTACTTAGAGGTGCATCAACACAAAACAACGAGAACAACAGTGAGATGAAAGGTAAGATACCATGGTGCCATGAGATGCTAATAAAATACTACAATTTAGTGTTGAAATGTGAACATGACAGAGAAATTCATAGAACACTTGAGGATGGTTTGAACATGGATTCAGCTACAGTGTGTCAGATGCTTTCAATGAAAGATCAAGACAAAACAAAACATTCAACCAAAAACAATGTGATTCACCAACAAAAAGCGTTCCCGGAGTCTTAGATCCAAAAAGAGAAAAAACGAAGGGAAGAAGTAAGAGGTTGAAAGGAAAGCTTGAAAGGAAGAAGCCACAGAAGAAAGATTTTTGGTCCAAGACTCCAAAAGCCCAAATCATCTGAATCAGGGAACACCAAAGTTGATGAAAGATGAGTTTTGAACTTGCAGAACAAATGTGATGTTCCAATAATGTTATGTGATGTTTCAAGACTTTCATTTGATGATACATTTTTAAGAAGTGAGGATTTTGAATTAAAAATTATTTCTCAACTCAGTGTAATATAGAAGGTTTATTATGGGAATCATTTTAAAGTTTACTGGTTTCTATAATTTTCTTGCTTAAGTACTGAAATTTAATTTACAGGAATATGATGTTTTAACTTATAGTTGTGATGCCTTAAAAATATTTAATGATCATTTTAATGTAACTTCACATTTAGTATACCAAAATTTACAACTACAAAATTTGACATTTTTAAGGATACTCTAAACAACTACTAAAATTGTGATGTCCTAATTTTAAAACATAATGTTTCATACATAATCATTGATGAAAAAAACTCTACAAATAGACTAATGAGAGTTAAAGCATAAAAAATAAGCATTATTATCAACACCCTAAAACATCAAAACCTGCTATTGAATTGTCACTGAATTACTTTAGAAAGTCAACATCAGACCAGAATCCAAAAACCAATTTCAAATTCCAACAAGAATTATGAGAATCACTTAAACTTCGATATCATATACTTAACACAACAAAAAATATCCAGAAAACATCCAAACCCAACAATACTAAATTATCAACTAGCAGTACTTAAAACATCATCCACAACTACAAGTTTATCACTTCATAAAAATACTACTAGTTCTTCTTCGATCCCTTCGATGACTTAGGCGCTTGTCCACCCTTCTTCTGAACAGTTTTATCATCCTTCTTTCCATGTACAGTAGCAGAAGAACCAGCAACTCCTCATATGTTCTCTAAACTCTCAATCCCAAGGTTAATAAAAGGTTCAACTCCAGTCTTCAATGTTGGAACTTCAGATGTGTACTTCTCACCAACTTCTTGATGATTTCATCGATCTGATCAAACAGACCATCACTAAAATACTCCTGTGAACACACGAGAATAGAAACTGTAGGAACAACATCTTGGGCAGAAGCTGGAGCTTTTTCACCAAGCTTCATCATCTCAGCCACATAGGATCTGGCAACAATCTCAATGTTACAGGCAAACCTCATTGACCGCTCAACAACATCCTACAAAAAGCACAAAATTATTACCTATTAATTGAAACATCACATGAAAAATAACAAGCATAATATAAATAAATTTTTTTTTACAGAAGGAGCTTCAGCAAGAATCTTCTCATCAGAGGATAAATTATTAGGAATCTCCAACACTACAAAATGAGAGGTACTGGAGGCAGTGTCATGACCTGGTCCTGAACCTACACACTTAAATTTTCCATTCAAGTCAAAGGAAACCCATTGTCGCTCATCAAACAAGCATCAAAACCAACACTACCAATGGACTTACACATGACCTTAACCTTCTTATCATCAAAGTGTTGGACTAAAGGGAGGGCAATAGGCAACGAGACTCCTTGAAATGGAAATCGATAAAGATAGCAGATCAAAGGCAAAAAAACACAACCGTTTACAGCATCAAATAACCCATTGTTATACCTCACAACATCATCACAAAACTTTTTCAGCACAAACCCACACCAATCCAAGTTCCTAATCTCATTCAAATTTTCCACAACCCTCAAGAATTTGAAATCAATAGTACTTTTAGACGTAGGACTAAGGAAATTACATAGAGCATACATCAAAAAGTACTTCTTAAAATCATCACCTCACTCAGTCAACAAAGAAATTTTACCCATCAACCTATCACATGGAATATTATCATATTTATCAGGCCCAAGTTCCATCTTCCATTTATGCCTCAACTCCATATCCATATTCTGCCCCTTACCAGAATAACTAACTTCTAAAACCTCCATGTCACTTATAGGCAGACACACATCATCATAAACATCATCCTTAGTAATATAAAATTTATCACTACCTATGCACTGCAAGCGACTAATTGGATTGAAATTAGAAACCAGAAACTGAATCACATTTTTGGTCAAAATGGTAAAATTAATCTTTAGCAATACTTCAAACCCAATATCAATAACTGAACTGATCTGCCCATCGGTCAATGATTTCACAAGCTTCATAATTTTACCACGGCTACACTTTGTAGAGTAGCCCCTCTTCGAGCTGAAAAATAATAATAAATAAATAAGCAACAATAAAAAAGATGAAACATATTTTTAAATATATAACAAGATTAAAAAAACTTGATGTGTCATTGACAACCTTCGGAACTTTGGACTTCACAAGTCATCCACCATCCTCTCTAACCCTCTTACTTACAACAGATTTCCCTTTCCCCTTACCCTCCTCTTCACCCTCCTCTCTAACCCTCTTACTTACAGCAACAACTTTGCAACCTTCCTCATCTGAATCATCATACTCTCCACCAACATCATCAACCTCTTCATCAGAATCATCACAGTCATCCTCCTTCTCATCCAACCTAACTTCATCGTCATCGTCATCCTCCTCATCAGAATCTTTCTTCTCCTCACTCACTAATTTGTTCTCATCATCATCATCAAAATTCTCCTCACTGTTAGACTTACTACCATTAACATCACCAGCTTGTTGTGAAACATCAACAACTTTCTCTAAATTATCCTTTTTGTCAGATTCTTCACCTTCATCAAAATTTTCTTCACTTTCCTCCTCCTCCTTGTCAGATTCATTGTCACCTTCTCCACCTTCCTCAAAATTATCTACTTTCTCATTTTCACTGTCCGAACTGTGATCAGATTCAGAGCCATCTTCATCTTCAGACACCCGATCACTTGTCTCCTTTTTATCATCAATCGAACCATCAAGTGTTTGATATTGAGAAGGGACAGTACTAAAGATCTCCTCTACAAACAAAAAGAATAAAGACACAGTTAAAAAAAGGTGTGACACAAAAATATAAAGAGAATTGGTAATTCAAAACAGGAGGATTAAAAAAAATACCAGATAAAAGATCAGTGACGCCAACATTAGTCAACATAGATTTGAAAAGAAGCTTTGATTGAAGCTTCTTTGCAGCTGAAGAAACATTTTCAGGAACAACAACTATAGATATATTAAAACATATTGATCAAATTATTAAACAGAAAGAAGAAAAAAAATAAAACATCAAAAATAAGAAAAGAAGTATTAAAAGGGATAATTATTTTTACCCTTATTAGCATATTTTAAAGCCTGAGCAGAAACTTGACATACATTATCACTTGAATTGTATGAAAATATCAAACCACGGTGGTAAAAGGTAAAGTGTAATTAATGAAACATCAATAATCAGAAAAAGAAGTATGAAAAAGGATAAGTATTTTACCCTTCTTAGCAGATTTTTTCCAGACTCAGCAGAAACTTAACTGACACTCTCACCTGAATTATATGAAACATCAAACCATATTAGTAAAAGGTAAAGAGTAATTAACAAAACATCAACTTCAAAATAAATCAAAAGAATAAATATTACCAGTTACTTTCTCAATTGAAACAGACACGACTTGGCTGGAATTAACATTACTGGCACCCTTTTCTAAAAAACATGAAACATCAAGAAAGATTTAAAATAGGCAGTATCAAATTAATAAACAATCAGATAAAAAACACAAAATTAAAATTTGAATAATACATTGGCCCTCAAAATCGATCTCATGCTGATCTTTAGCCTTACCGCTCATCAGTTTGACCAGTTTAATTGCAGTTTATTTTATACGCCTTATCCGGATATTATCTTTAGGGATAGAAGCATCAGAGCCTGGGATAGACACCTCAGCCACTTTTTTCTTCTTCGCATTTCTTTGACTTGGGGCTGAAGGAAAACCAAAATTTTAATTAAAAAACATACAACAAAAATATACATATAAAAAAAAATACCTGCAGTAAATGTGGGAGTCGTCAGGACATGAATCCTATCAAATTTTCCGACAGGACCACCATAATCTAAAAAAAAGAAATGAACATAATAAACAAAACAGAGAGTCACACATGCATATATATTAATATTAACATAAAGTCAGAAACATCAATTAAAAAGATAGTTTAAAACTAGAATTCATAAAATCAAATAAACAAAGCAGATGATCATTAAAAAATGTAAAACATCAGTGAAAAACCTAACAACATGATTTTAGAAAAAAAAGGACAAAAAATGTGCACATTCAAAATGTAAATGTCTAATTCACTACAACATAACTACAGTTGTTACTGCCATACTGGTACTAGAAAAGCTTATAAAACACAAGAGTTGAAACTAACACTCTATCAGCTGATAGGCATGCAACATTCTACAAATAGTTAGCCAAGCGCAAATCAACAGAAAAGACAATCACATGATATATGCAGGAGCCTATAATATACAAATGAAGTATGCTAATCTAAACAGTTCAAATCTAATAACCCCTCAATCCAGAGAGAAATAGAAACAAAGTAAAGTATGAGCCTTGCTATAGTACGAAAAAAGGCTTGAAAATAGTACACATTGAGCAAACACTTCCTAATTTGTACTTAGATTATTGCTCGGTTCATAAAGGCATGGCACAAAGATCCCAATGCCCAAATGCAACCGGCATAGATACTGTACCACACATAAAACATCATATAGAAACAGTTAAAACATACTAGTAAATACTGACACCATCAACACACATAGAACCACATAGTACAAAGCAACATTTTAACAAGAATAGTAAAGTAAAATGGAATAGTTGTATCATCAAATCAAAACTGAAAAGCATCAACTAAAACCATAGATAATGAAAATATCAACTGAATTACTTGAATCATCACTCCTACTAAAAATTACAATAGAAGCGCTGTAAGTTTAAAAATCAAGCAATAACAATATAAAATACAAATAATAAGAACTGCATGCATAACACACTTCCAGAAGGAACATTAATAACATCACATAAACAGGAAAGGAAGTCAATAGAAAACTTTGAAGCAACATATGCAAATAGTAAAACATCAATTAAAACCCTAAACTACAAAAAAATACTAATAAATTCAAATATTCCTATCATACAATAAAAGAAGCAACAAACCTTGAGAAGAAGAAGCCCTCCTATTCTCCTTTACAGCTGCCTTCGAAGAACCTACAGGTTGTGAGTATGATTTTGCAATTTTCAACGCGGTTTTGTCTAAAGTAACATATTCAACACGACTTCCATTCTTAGACATCTACAAAACGATAAACATGAAAAATAATACAGTTAAAAACAATCCACATCAATGAAAACCTAATGAACAACTAATATATGATAACCGTAAGAGTCGCAATTACCTGATCAAATACGATAACAAATTCCAAGCGAAAAGAGTAAGATCTGCAAAAAAACAGACAGAAAGCTTAGAAAACAGCGACAAAAATGCTTATTAAATGATAAATCGTCTAAAAGTAAAAAAATTAAGGCCGAAGACACAAAAATTGGTTCGTCGGAATTACCTGATGAAGAACGAACCGATTAGAAAGCAAATATGGAAGAAACTACAAAAATCAGACCAAATTCTCCGAGTACACTCACATGAAACAAGATCTGATGCCTATTTTACAGCAAAATTGGAAAAAAGTACTGAATCGCGGTCGGAATAGCAAACCTAAGTCGCCGAAAAAAGGGGAAAAGAGAAAGAGAGAATGAGTGTTTTTTATAGAGAGAAACGAGCGATTTTTGAATGAGAAAGATAAGGAAAGAATGAGGGGGAGATGAAGAGATGCTGAACAGTTATGGTAGGGTCATACTTAAATCCTTTGCTATTAAATCCCTAAAGACTCTGAGAATTATAATCAATACTCCATCCTAATTTAAGTATCCATTATTTATAAATTAATCCGTGGTCTTGCTGCGAGACCGTCTCGCAAAAAACTCTGTCACACAATAATATTATTATATGTGATGTTGTTGGATTCGTCAAACATATAATTTCTCAAAAGTAATTTTTTTTATCTTTATTATACGCAGTTAAACATATTAATAGTTAGACAAATTTTTTATAAGTCCATGCAATTTGAATTGGGAAACAAGGAGTATATCTAGAGCTGTCAGTGTCTGACCCGGATCGAAAATCCGACATGTACCGAAACGACCGATTCAACCCGAAAACCAATTTAACCCGAGAGATTTCAACTCGAATCTAATCCGACATGACCGAACTTCAACCCGAAACCTGATTATAACCCGAGAAATATTGACCCGACACGACCGAATTCAGCCCAAACCTGATTCCGACCTGAGAGCTATTAACCCGAACCCGAACCCGATACGAACAGACTCAACCCGAACTCGAACCCGATACGACCAGACTCAACCTGAACTCGCACCCAACTCGACCAGACTCAACCTGAAACCCTATCTAAACCCGAACACGATTCAACCCGATAGATCAACTATATAACCCTACATGTAATCAACTCAAAATACTTTTGGTTTTTTCATTGACCCAGTTATTAATGATGAAAAATTCAATCAGCTCAATATATAACCGATATAAAGTAAAAGTTAATATTTTTGTAATTAAACAATTAATTGGTAACCTAATATATTTATATGCATAAACCCAAAAGTTAATATTGTTATTATATATAGTTGCATATTTAAACATGTTTCTTGAAAATTATAAAATAAAAATTGTGCAAATTATCCCGAGGAGGGGAGTACTGAAAATTTTATAAAAAGTTAATATTTTCGTTGGATTTAGTTGTTTCCAGTTGTTAGTAGTTCTACTTCTAAGTTCTAACAACGCAAATGTTGGAATGTAGTTTTGTATGAAGTGATTTATTACTTGTAAAAATATAATTATTATGAACTCATT
>JAULKM010164853.1:0-16131 GCA_032355605.1 Rubia tinctorum | reverse complement strand
CAAAAGCCAGATCCGAAGTTCATACATACATATAAACCTCCCAACTTCCACAAGGTTTAAGAAAGATTCTCCGATTTGTCGAGAAAGGGGAGGAAGAGTAGTGAAAAATGAAGAAGAAAAGTGAAAGATAGAATAGAAAGAAGAAGAAGATAACTTCGTCAACCACAACCAAACAACCAAAACTTTTCAACGTTCCCGCATTCTAGTTTCAATATAGATGACTATTTCATCCGAGTGTATTTGAAAAAATTGGCGAGTGTATGTCAGTGTATTTTTGCAGTTCGTACTGATTATTACATGTGTTATTGGTCTTTCTCTGGTCTAAACTATTAGAGGTGTTAAAAAACCAAAAAACCAATAACTGGTCAAAATCGAACCAAAATTTAATTCAGTTTATCGATTAATTGGTTAATCGATTAATATTGGTTATGTTGGTTAATCGATTTCTTTATCGGTTTTATCATTTGGTAATTGGTTTAACCGGATAATCGGTAAGAGATTTTATAATATAATTAATTAATCAATTAATTTCAACCCAAAACTTAATTCATTAAACTTTAGATTTTGATCACAAATCCAATAAGAAAATTTTAAATTACTAACTCAAATTATCTATTCTTTAAACTCTATATTATTAACTCATATATCTTTAAATAATAAGTATTCCCAAAACAAATAACTATGCAAACAAAAGTCGATGTAGTTTATAATTGTGCCCAACACTAATAATTATAGATGGGATACAATTTTAATATCAATTCAAAAAATTATCCAACTCCTATGCAGCAAAATTATCCTATTTCTAAATTTTTTTACCTTTTATTATTCCAAGTTTTACAGCTCTAACTACTAATCAATATTAATATGAATTCATATTTATATTTATATTTTTATTTTAAATGAATGATATATATATATATATATGATAACCGGTAATAACTGACACATCAATCGAAACTGATACTAACCGAACCGGTAAAACCGACAACATTATCGGTTGGCTATTCAGTTCCTTGTAAAATTTTATAAACCGATTAACCACCTAACCGACAGGTTGAACACCCCTATAAACCATGGCATGTTGCACGAGTTCAACCTATAAACTCAAATGGTGACTCTAGCGTTTTTTAACCCAACCATGTTCACGTCTTTACGAACTACATCGATCATACTGCAACTGCTTTCTCCTCTTCTTGCCCAAGCACAAAATATGTATTTGAGTCCAATCATTAAAGAGCTGCTTACAATTCCTATGTACACTTGATCTTAGCCAAAAGGCCGAGAAAGGTATTTGATTTTCCTATGTAACTATTATAGGTGCATGTCGTCTGTCAAAAATTAATGTCTTGCAGAATATTGTTATTTGTTGTTCAAAGGACCTTTTCAACCTACTTCCGTAGGGCCAAGGTCTTGGGCTTCCATTCAGTGGTTTGTTTTTGTTTCAACTCATGCGCTTCTTTGACTATGCTCCAAGCTGCTTATTCCACCGACGACACGGGTCTCATCTGTTGTGACATTTCTCCTTGTACATCAGATTACCTATATGATGGTGTATGATAATGTCTTCTCTTTCGGGGTTTATCAAAAGAAGCCAAATAACCATGGTCTAAACTCTATTGGATGCCTTGCGAGAAATCAAAACCCAGCCTAAAGTTTCGTCATATCATCATTCTAGCCAAATTATATTCCAATGTGATGATATGTGATGGTGTGTCGATCTCTTTGTGGCACACACGACAGAAGGAGGATATTTCACTTCTCAAGGATTGGTTTGTGGGACATACATTATGTACCAATATCAATATCAAGAATTGGACTTCTGCTAGGACGCGACTTGCCAATAACTTCTTCCATGACTTGTGATGCACGTGTATTTGCACAGTTTTCTTTTTTAGATGTCCCAAATGAATTTACACATTTATCATTATGGAAAAGAACCAGCAATGAAAAAGACTACATTACGCTCAAAGTTCTAAATATTTACTTTGATCCACATAAAACCTTAATTTTTTTTGTCTCCTCACTCCATCTGATTCCATTGCCCTGTCTCCTCCAATCTCTCGGTTTCCCATTTTCTCTTCCATAACTCATCGCATCTTCTCTCCTCCCCTATGTCGCCATCTCTGTCAATATATCTTTTCTCCCCCGTTACCATCTCCGTCAATATATCTTTTCTCCCCCATCACCATCTCCATCGATATCTTCTCCCCTCCTTCGTCATCTCCTTTTTGTCGCATCTCACCCATCACCACCCACCACCATCTCACCCACCACCATGGCTGGAAAATGATTGGGAAAAAAAGGTTAAATTTCATCAACTTTCGGGTTTCGTTTTGAATTGGACTCGAACTGAATTAGGCCCAGTGTGCATCGTTTTTGGATTCTCCTCTATGAGTATTATAGAATATACTATTCAAACTCCCAAAACGGATAAAGGGTGAATGAGATATGGATGCTCAAAGAGTCACTCTTGGAATGGAAATTTAGGTGGAAATACATTCGCACATAATAAGTTTCTATGATTTTTTACCGTCCCAAATGCGTATGTATTGTGTGGAAATCTCTCAAGGAATCATGTGTGAAATCTTCATATGAAATTGAAACGCGCGATTAATCATGATAAGGAATATTTGAGATATTCTTATTGTCCAGAATCTATTCGAATATTTGTAAAATATTTGGTGGTTGGAGAATATTTTCTCTAATTACGGGAATCAGATCTTTCACCATCTCTTTCCATAGGGTCTGTTAGAATAATAGAAATAGAGCCTCTATGTCAGAAACCTCGCATCATTCTCAAGTTCCTTATTTCTTCTAAACTTGAGTCTTATCTTCTTTATTTCTCTGGCGGTGATAGTCCTTTGGTATTTGTGTGAATTCGAGGTAATTTTTACTGGTTAATTATTACTTTCGATAGTTTTATCCTAGGGAACGATGTCCACGACGGGACTCATTCGTTTCAAGGACAGCGAGTTTACTCGTGACTCCACCAATATGTGATTGCTTGAAACATTATTATTAATTGTATTTTAAACTTTCCAATTGTACGAAAGAATAGTTAATAATTTTTTTATTCTTGCTTATATTAAATTACTCGTGTAATTTAGTTATTTAATATTTAAATGTTTTTATCAATATAAGTTTAAAGTCTTGAATTGAATGATATTTTGTTGAGTTACATTGATTCAATTTAGTTGAAAATTATTTTGAAATTACATGCTGTCAAATGCGTATGCCGATCAATGCTATTTACGTGAATATTTTGGATGCGTAACGAAGTTTTCTAGTTGCACGATATTTGTATGATTAAATTGCATGCTAATTGTAAATGAATTTGCATGTCGTAATACTCTAATTGCATGTTGTATGTCATGTGTTGATAACCACGTGTATGTTATATGTCTATTTTGGAAGAAATGTATTACGAAAGTGCATATGGAATATTTTGCGTATGGAATTATAAGTAATATATGTAATGTATGTCGTATGTGAATTATATGCCTATTTTGAAAGAATCACATGTGTTATAATTCGTGATTAATTAGAATTCGCATGTTATAATACTAGATTAAATAGTTGTTCGAAACTTATGCATGCTAAAATGAAAATATGCATGTCGATTAAATAATATCTCGAAATTGTGCATGCCAAAACGTAATTTATGCATGTGGTATTGTGTGTCAATAATTTGAAATTTGATAATGACTGCAAGATGCAAGGGTTATTTTGATAAATTGCATCCAAAAATTATGATAAGATTTCATATGCGGATTATGGTAGTTGTGTTAATTAAATTATGATTTTGCATGCCATAACAAAACAAATCATGTGATTAATTATTTATGCATGCAGGAATTTGTAAAGAATCTACAAGCCATGCTCAATTTAGAGAATTTGCATGCTGCAACTCTGATTGCGATTTATATTGAAAACTGCAGTCGAATTTGCACATCTGCTTGAAATTCTGCATTCCTCAACACCATGGAAAATGTTAATGCCTCAATTTGTAAATAATTGCATGCTTGAAATTGTAAGCTTTAATTTCCTGCAGAATTTTGAATTGTGTTAACTGTTTTCAAAAGTGATTGTTTTTGTTGTTTACAAAAGAACCATGTCGAGCAATGACGTTGCTCAGACTACTCATGGGGCGACGTCTCTTGTGACTGTTCAGGCTAAGACTACCCCTGGGGCGGCGATTCTTATGGTTGTTCCTCATGCTGAGAAACCCGGGAAGTTCAATAATAGTATGAACTTCAAGATGTGGCAACAGAATATGCTCTTCTACTTGTCCACCATTTGGTTTGGAACGCTATGTTTGCGAAAATCGTCCAGTTATTGATGAGAAAAGCATTGTGGAAGTCCAAAATGTTGCGGCGGAATGGAACTCTAAGGAGTATGTCTGTCGCAACCTTATTTTGAATAGCTTTCATGACGCCATTTGGAGTGTGTATCAAGTGAAGGAGCCTTCGAAGGTGTTGTGGGAAACTCTTGACCAAGAGTACAGGAGTGAGGAAGTTGGATCCAAGAATTGGGTCGTTGGCAAGTTCCTCGACTACAAGATGGTTGATTCCAAGTCTATGGTTAGTCAAGATCAAGAGCTTCAAATGATGATCATTGAGCTGGTAGCTGAGAAAATGACGATAAGCAAGACTTTCCAAGTCTACTGCATCATTGAGAAGTTGCCTCAAAGCTGGAAGAACTTCAAGAGTTATCTGAAACACAAGCGAATGGCGATGACCCTGAGGGATCTAGTCCAAAAGGTTCGTGTTGAGCAGGATAATCACAACTCTAAGAATAGGATCAATGGGTCCGTGCCTATGGCAAGAGCCAATCTGGTGGAGATTGGTGGAAGCTCCAAGTCGAAGAACCTCAAGGAAAAGAAAGGATTCAAGTTGGGAGCTAAGGGTGGAGTTTCGAAGAAGTTAAAGTTCATTAGCAAGTGCAACAACAGCAACACCATTGGCCACAAGTTCTGAGTGTAGGAAGCAAAGGACTGCTAAGAACCAGGCCAATATGGTTGACGATCTTGCACGTGATATGGATGACATCGATCTATATGCTGTGATTTCTGCAGTCAACACGGTGGACTCCAATCCAAAGGAATGGTGGATTGACATTGGTGCTACCAAGCACATCTGCTCTGTCAAGGAAGTGTTCTCAAATTTCAAGGCAATTAAAGATGGTGAAACCATCTACATGGGTAACTCTACAACTTCCAAGGTGAAAGGTCGTGGCACACTGGTGCTGAAGATGACGTATGGGAAGGAATTGACCTTGGAAAATGTTTTGTATGTGCTAGACTTTAGCAAGAACCTCGTATCCTATTATGTTCTGATCAAGCATGGTTTTAGGCTAGTGTTTGAGTCTGATAAGCTAGTCTTATCAAAGCAAGGTATGTTTGTAGGCAAAGGTTATGAGCTAGATGGTATGTTCATGTTGAACACCATGGTTGTACATCTTAGGAAAGATGAAATAAATGTTTCTTCTTTTCCTTACATGATTGAGTCTTCCAATTTATGGCATGGTAGACTGGGACACGTTAATTATGATTCGATATGAAGATTAATTAACATGGAGAACATACCTAACACGAAAATTGACGCAAATCACAAGTGTGAAACTTGTGTTGAAGCTAAGATGACTCAAACATCTTTCAAACAAGTTAAACGAAGCACAAAACCTCTTGAGTTGATACATAGCGATATATGTGGTCTCAAGTTCATTCAAACAAGAAGAGGTAACAAGTATTTCATCACTTTCGTGGATAATTGCACGAAATACTGCTATGTGTACTTGCTGAAAAGCAAAGACGATGCAATTGAGAAATTCATTTTCTACAAAATGGAAGTTGAAAATCAACTTGATAAGAAGATCAAGGTGATTAGGAGTGGCCGTAGAGGTGAATATGTAGAGACATCCAAGGACTATTGTTCTGAACATGGCATTATTCACGAGATCACTGCCCCATACTCACCTCAATCGAATGGTGTGGTTGAACGTAAAAATTGCACTCTTAAGGAGATGATGAATGAAATGTTGATAAGCTCTGGGTTTCCACAGAGCATATGGGGGGCCATTTTGACGGCCAACTATATTTTAAATAAGATACCACGTAAGAATGAGAATGTGACTCCCCGTGAGTCTTAGAAAGGCATGAAGCCCTCTTTTACGTACTTTTGAATGTGGGGTGCCTTTCAAAGGTGTTGATACCACCCCTAAGAAGCTAAATATAGGACCTAAAATGGTTGATTGTATATTTATAGGATATGCACATGAGAGTAATGCTTATTGCTTCCTTATATACGAATCTCATCATCCTGAGATTCACAAGAACACGATCAGGGAATCAAGGAATGAAAATTTATTTGAAGGTGTGTTTCCTACCAAGGAAAGGGATGGATCGTCAAAGATGACCATTGAGTGTGTTGACGAAGATGTAGGAATTCTAGATGATCTCGAGGATCAAAAGGAAAGAGGGGATGAACCTAGATGAAGCAAACAGATTAGAACTGAGAAGTCATTTGGTCCTGGTTATCCAACATTCATGCTTGAAAGTGATCCACAAAGCTATAAAGAAGCTTTGAATTCGTCTGAGGGTCCTATGTGGAAAGAAGCGATTAAGAGTGAAATCGACTTGATTCTACAAAATCATACTTGGGAGCTAGTGGACTTACAACCTAGGTGTAAACCACTAGACTACAAATGGATCTTCAAAAGGAAGATGAGAGTCGATGCTTCGATTCACAAGTATAAAGCAATACTTGTAATCAAATGTTATAGACAAAAGGAAGGTCTTTACTACTTTGATACTTATTCTCCTGTAATGAAAATAAGCTACATTAGAATGATACTTGCTATTGCCACATTGCGTAAGCTTGAGGTTCATTAAATGGATGTGAAGACTTCCCTCTTGAATAGCGATTTAGAGGAAGAAATCTACATGGAGCAACCTGAGGGTTTTAGCGCTCCAGGGCAAGGAGGAAAGGTCTGTAAGTTGGTGAAATCATCGTATGGTCTCAAACAAGCTTCGAAGCAATGGCATGAGAAGTTTGACCATGTTGTTCTAGAAAATGATTTCAAAATCAATGAGTGTGATAAGTGCGTCTATGTGAAAGAAATGGAAAATGGATATGTAATGCTATGTCTATATGTGAATGACTTGCTCATGGTGGGTAGTAATGAAAAGGTGATCAAATCTACTAAAGATATGTTGAATTCTCATTTTTACGTGAAGGATATGAGACTGGCAGATGTGATATTAGGGATAAAGATCATCCAAAGCTCTCATGGTATCACCTTAACCCAGTATCATTATGTAGACAAAATCCTTGAGAAATTCAAAAAGAATGACTCTGAGGTGACCATGACTCCAATAGATCCCAATTTGATTTTTCGAAAGAATTAATTGGAGGCTATTAATCATGTGGAGTACTAGAGAGTAATTGAAAGTCCGATGTAATTAATGAGTTGTACTAGACCAGACATTACTTACACTATTAGTAGGTTGAGTAGATACATAAGTAACCCCAGTATGAATCACTAGAAGGCGATAACTAGAATATTGAGATATCTACGTTGTACTTGTGATTATGGTCTACATTATACGAGTTATTCATCTGTTGTCAAAGGATACAGTGATGCAAACTAGATACACGATATAAAGGATCTGAAATCCACTAGTGGGTATGTATTTACACTAGGTGGATGAGCAGTCTCGTGGAAATCCTTTAAACAAACGGTTATTACTCGATCCACGATAGAATCCGAGTTTGTTTTTTAGACAAGGCAGGTGAGGAGGCTAAATGGCTCCTCCATTTTTTAGAAGACATTCTTAGATGGCCGAAGTCTGTGCCAGCCATATGTATAAATTTTGATAGTGTGTCTGCTATTGGAAAGGCTCAGAATATGTTGTATAATCGGAATTCTCGTCATATTCGACGGAGACGTAGTTCCATTAGACCACTTCTCTCAATTGGAGTGATCAAAATTGACTATGTAAGGTCAAAGGACAACATAGTCAATCCCTTGAAAAAATGGTTGAATTGAGAGATAGTTGAAACATTATCAAGAGGAATGGGACTAAAGTTCATTAAATGATAGGTTACGTAAGTGGACACACAACCTATGTGACTGGAGATCCCAAGATCTAGGTTCAAAGGGACAACTAAATTGCAAAGACCTATCAAAATCACTGTGGGGGGTTCATACCTCCTGTATTATTCCTATGATGACAAAACAGTGTAGTGAATGTAGGTTAAGCATTAAATTGCTTTTAATGATTCACGGCATCGAGTGTATAACACTTGAAAGAGCGCATAGTTTACGGAACTGTTCTTACGCTAAGAGCCATCTATGTAAGAGAGAAGTGTGGCCACTTCGAAAGGGAGTTGTTGGGATGCAATTCTTTAGAAACCTTACAGAACTAGGTGTGTGTCATGGCCTGATTAATGGACACAACCAAGGAAAGGACAAGGGGTAGGAAAAATGTCTATGGGAAGTGCATTTTTGTTCACACAAGTGGTAGGGGGGAGTTCAAGGACATTACGTCTACTTCCTAACCATTGGGCTAAGTGTACTCTCTCAAGAGAAAGTTCAAAGGGTGACACCTACTTATCCTATGCATTATCTATGCCGTCGAAATGAATCTATCACCAAGTCAAACTCTGTATCTGGCGTGATTGTTCTGATTCCACACCAATATCTATTCATGTGGGGGATTGTTGGAAATGATTGTAAAAAACAAAGTTGAATTTCGTCAACTTTCGGGCTTCAATTTGAGTTAGGCTCTAAATGAATAGTGCCAGTGGGCATGTTTTTTGGATTCTCCTATGTGAGTAGTATAAAATCGACTATTTAAACTGTCAAAATAGATAAAGGGTGAATGAGATATGGATGCTGAAAGGGTCACTCTTGGAATGGAAATTTATGCAGAAATAAATTCGCACGCAATGAGTTTTCTATGGTTTTTTACTGTCCAAAATGTGTATGTGTCATATGGAAGTCTCTAGAAAGCTCAAACTGCGTAAAAATGATTCATGGAATCATGTGTGAAATCTTCATATCAAATTGAAACGCGCGGTTAATCATGATAAGGAATATTTGAGATATTCTTTTGTCCAGAATCTATTAGAATATTTGTAAAATATTTGGTCGTTGGACAATATTTTCTCTGATTATGGGAATCAGATCTTTTACCTTATCTTTCCATAGGGTCTGTTATAAATAGATCCTATATGTCAGACAGAAACCTCGCACCATTCTCAAGTTCCTCCTTTCTTCTAAACTTGAGTCTTATCTTCTTTCTTTCTTTCTCTGTCGGTGATAGTCCTTCCGGATTTGTGTGAATTTGAGGTAATTTTTACTGGTTAATTATTACCTTCGATTGTTTTATCCTAGGAACAATGTCCATGACGGGACTCATTCGTTTCAAGGACAACGAGTTTACTCGTGACTCCATCAATATGTGATTTCTTGAAACTTGATTATTAATTCTATTTTAAACTTTTCAATTGTAAGCATGATTAATTAATAAATTTTATTATTCTTGCTTATATTAAATTGCTCGTGTAATTTTGTTATTTAATTTCCATATGTTTTTATCAATATACGTTCAAAAACCATCTCATCTCCTCCATCACATCTCACCCACCACCATCTCATCTCACCCACCACCATCTCCTCTCTGTCACATATGGGGATTTATATTGGGGATTTTTGGTTGAACCTATGAGTTTGATTCGGAACCTGGGTTTGGGATCGATTTCAGTTATTTGTTTGTCGATTTTCATTGATTTTTAATTTCAAATGAGAATTTGGATTTGATATTGTGAGTTTTGAATTCTGGGTTTGTTTAGGAATTGAGATTTTTTATTTTTGAATTCAATTTTGGTGAACGTGGTATAGTGGTTGATGCGATTTTGTAGGTGGTGGAGGTGGTGGTGGGCTGCGGCTGAGGTGGTGGTGGCGGTTGAGGTTGTAATGGAGGGCCTGGTGGCGGGTGGGTGCATAGGTGGTAGTGAGGATGGTGAAGGGTATTATTGTCCTTTCACGTTTTCAAAGTTTTTAGTTCCCTTTTCTCTCTTTGCAAATGCAACTGGGACAGAGGGAGAACTATTTTGGTGAGCCTCCCTGGTGGATTGTCTTGGCCAATTTCTAGTTTAGATTTTCCCCATGAAACATGGTATTCAAAATTAATAGTGTAACGTCCCAATTGTTCCTTTTCCCAAACCTGGAAATCCTCCCCCCTAAGTGTGGCAAGTGGAGGGTGTATTCCTATATATCCTTCACGACTCCTAGTGGGATAGTGGTTTTGACTAGTGGTACACATTATTTCTTCATGTTATAAATAAGATCACTGACTCTAAAATTTAACATAGATAACAAGTGGTTGTCATACCAAATTAAATTTCTAAGATTTGAGATCCATTCTAACTGGATGTTGATCACTCTTCTAGTAACCACTTTCCATTCTCTTCTTCGTATTATACCTTCCCATGCCTAGGATTCTCCTGCTGGTGGTCTTGCTTCAATGAAGATTTAGTTATTATAGTTTTTTGTGAGGGAATTTTTGGTAATTTGGGTCTAAGACCACAATCTGGACCGAAACTCTTGTGGTGGTATTCTTCTCAAGGTATATTTACGAAATACTAAATATATGATAATTCTATCAAGATAAGACACTTATTCCTGTGCATATTTACCCATGTATGATTGAGAGAACTTCAAGGGATGAACCCCCTATAAATAATGTGGTATGTCTCCAATATATTCATTCTATTCTCAACATTCAGAGGAAGCACTTTTGGTTTCACTTTAGCATTGTAGAGTGTTCCCTAGGCACCTCGAGCCTATCTTGCAAGTTCGACACTCAAGAGCAAGGTTCAGCCAACCGGTGTTCAAAATGCATTAATTGGCATGCCGTTGAGACCCAATTGTTAACAACCATACACTTACCTTGTCCAATTGTGCTTCATAAGAGAACTACACGTAAAAGTTAGTTGTAAGCAGCATTTAGTCTTGTTGACGAAGAAGCGATGTTAAATGAGACTTCCAGTCTACCAACAAGGGTTAATCACTGTTAATGTCCTATATATCGTCAGAAGTTAACCCACCGTCAAGGACTGATCCATCTCTAACACTTGATCCAACTTCAACGATCAACCCTGAAGCTACAATTATACTACCTACCAATCTAGTTGCGGCAAAATGGACAACCACATTCATCGCTTAGGAATCCAGAGACCCTAGAGACACATATACAACATTACATAATTCTGAATAACGCATTACGAGACACAGATTCATAAAAAATTAACATACTTTGATAGGTTCATGCAAGAACAACGTAATCATGTAGCCGTAATAGGACTAACAACGAACTAGGCTATGGGGAAATTGCTCATCTGTCTCAAAATCCTGACATAAATTACACCATGACTTTCTCAATAGATGTGATACAAGTCAGCTTTCTTGCTAGGAATAGAGGAGCACCAAGTCTCACACGGATGCGAACACAAATGCCGATGCAGATACCTTTTCAGATGCATAAGTAGGTGCCAAAACAAACACCGATGCAGATGCAAGTACTAGCACTGACCCACCTCTTTTTGGGGTTGTTAAACTCAAGAAGAGGCTTGATTAAAGTCAAAGATAAGATTTATAATTTTGCTCCCGTTTCTACTACTAAGCTACCTATATGGTAGATAATGGCGAGATCGGGGTCATCCACAGAGACGGCAGGAATCTAAAAGTTAACTATACACAACTGCAATCGGGTCGTCAATCCAATCACGTGTCAGGAATAACTAATGTTGCACAACAGATTTTTGGGGGTTTTTTATATAACAACTACAAACATGCAAGATCACAAGAGAATATAACTATAAGTTTCTAGCACTTAGGGGAAATATTTGCGTAACATGACCGGTTATATGTTTTGATCTTTGATTCAATCACATTCAAGATATATGATCCTATCATATGGCTTATGATTCAATCACGCAGTGTATGTCGATGGTTAACACTACCCCCTAACTGTCACATAAGGATGCACACATTTCTTCCATCGATATCGCCTCCATAATTAGGGAAGTGCAACAACGGTGTGGCACATTGTGCATGTCTAGTTCTCCTCCATGCTATTATGTATCGGGAACTCCACTACAAATGCTTCTCCCTAGGCCAACAAAGGTAAAGGGATAGACATCTTATCAATGGCTCAAAAGTGACGAATTACGCTAACCCTAGTTTGTTGCTCTATCGTCAACCCTTTGGACTAAGTCTCCGGCTAAGACTAGTGTATGGTCAATCGTAACATTGATTCGATGGTCCACGTGCACACACCCATATGGTCCCGGACTATCATTACCCGCATACATCTCGGTTTCCCTCCTCATGGGTATCAATAAGTGCGCCAACATGAAAGTAGACTACAGCATGTGCCAATCTTAGTGTGACAATCATGAAATTGATAAGAATGTGAAGAACAAGCCAACATAATAATCATAAACACATAAAGATAGGTTGATTTATAGAATTTCTCAAAACAAACACCAAATCATGATTACAAATATAAACCCCAAGTTAATTAACTACTCCCTAAGCATTGAATCCAAATATTTCATTGGATTCAATGCCTTTGGGGAAAATAAAAATATAGAAGAGAAGATAAAATATTTTAGAGAAGAGAAGAAGAGATCCTCTAAGTGATTTGGCAGATCCTATGACTAGGTTAAGGAAGAAACTTAGAGATACGACTTTGAATGCATTTATAAAAGAAGATTCATCATGAAGATTCGAAGATCACAACAGGGATATGTTGGATGAATGTCAATGTTATTTCTAAGGATTAAAGTCATGAATATGAAGAAAAAAAAATGAAGCGTCTTAAAAGAACCGTTTGGACCTTCATTTAGTGGGCTGGTTCAACAACAATTTATAGATCTCTCAATTTAGATTTTATGGCATTTTGGCCCATGAATATCTTGGCCATGTTGGCACAATTCAAGATGGCTGGATTTATGTCTTAGAAGATCAATTCAAACCTTCTTAGATTTGGTAAGATTAGATTAGATTAGATTTTATAATATTAGATAAGATTTCATAATATTTGGTAAGATAGAACTATTTAGGTCATGAATTCGGCCAAGATTAGGTCTTAATAGGGTTGTTTAGTTTGATATGGTTTTACTTTCTTAAAAATGCCGCAAGTCATTCCAGTTTCTATTGAGATTTACAATATCCTATCTTCATATGACTGAACCTATACCTACAAATAAGGGATGACTTTCAATGTTTTTAATCACCTTTTATCAATAAATTACATCATATTTTGAGTTTAAACTCATTGTTTATTCAAACTTTTAAACCGTTATGTTTAGTTTTCGATTTAGTGCTTAGAACTAGTTGTTCTTTGTGTTAAACGTGCAAGTGGTGCTTGGACCGTAGTTTGGCTTTGTGTCACTAAAGTTTTTGAGCTATGTTCATCATCTAGAATTTGAGTGTGTCTTCTTCATTATATGAAGGTGTTTAGATCTACCTATTGACAAGTGCTTCTAATCATTTTGCAAACAAGATCTTTGTAAGGAGATTCATATAAGCAACAACTATAAATATTTTCTTTGATAAGTGCAGTGTTTTCAATAATAGTGGTGTGTCTGTCATGTCATCATAAGGTGTTGCTTGTAGTTGAAGCTCATCCGACGTAGCGTCTGGGTTTAGTAAATTTGGCTTTTTGTTGGCCTCACTTGCTCCTATTATCTCTGAGATTAGGTGAATAGACTCATTGAGCTATACCAATTTTGAATTCGCTTGATCAAAGGTCATCTTATTCCTTACGCCCCAAATCACCCAGATTAAAATGCAGGTGTGTTTCCTACCAAGGAAAGGGATGGATCGTCAAAGAGGACCATTGAGTGTGTTGACGAAGATGTAGGAATTCTAAATGCATGCTAGTATATCCTCCAATTTCGATCATGTATTGAACCACTCTGCATCCAATCCTTGAGTGATTTTGAGGTCCCTTGAGAGAAATCTATCCCAAGTCTGCAGGTCCTTCATACTTTTCGTGCATGTCACATTCGAAAATCATATGTTCCGTTGTATTATCACATCTGAAGCACTTATAGGAACCTTGATGAAAATATTCATGCCTATTTTCTTTAAATTTGGGTTTTTTGGACACACTCTTCATATCCTCCTCTAAATTGTGAATTTGAAAATTTTCAGAATGTTGTCGTTCCATAGTTGTTTCCAGATGTGTATTTGTATGTGTTTACCTATTGGTGTGTCATTTTACACCAAAAATAAATTGAGCTCTAAGCTGAATTTTTAGTTCAGGATTCTGCGGTTGGTATGGGCATACCGACCAGTATAGCTGCGAGCAAGTTTGTTTCCCAAGAGATTGGCGAGACTTTTCCTTAATCTTTAATCTAAATTTTTGTAACCAATGTAACCAGATGAGAGTAGTGAATAAGAAAAACCAAAAATTGAGTAAAAATAAGAATGGGAAATCGTTACAGATTGCAAAAATATTCAACTATGATGAGCAAATTCCGGTTCCTATCAATTCCGTATTGGTTTTCTATCTCGATCCTTGATGCAAAGATGACTTTAAATGCATGCAAACAAACTGGTTATAGTTGCAAACAAGCAATCTGTCCTTACCTTATCGATAATCAGGAGGACGCCTCGCCAACTATTTCTCTAACTAACATATAACCTAAGAAACGCTCGATAGATTTAATATGCTAGCAGTATTAAAAATTAGAAAGACCCAATTCATAACCAACAAACTCTGACATAAGATTGTTAAATTAAGATTGTTGCTCCCTACCACTGATAGATATGAAATCACAATTACGGATGATTGGTTCAATTGGCATTTAATTAACTAACATGCTATCAAATATTGACCACTAATCAATAACATGAAAGCAATCATAAACCTTATAATCAAGAATAACATATGCAAGCATGCAATCAAATGATTAAAAGCTAATTAGATCTCACGTAAATCGACGCCAGTACTTCCTTGATCTTTACCGAAAAAGATGAATTTAGTTAGAAAACATAATTGAATCAACAATAAAAAATATAAAAATAAATGATGAAAATTATCTGAATAAAATACTGAGAATCTCCAAAACGTGAATATTGTTTCTGCGCAGAGAGACTGTGTGTCTTCTTGCGTACAAATGAAAACCAAAAATAAATGTATGGAAAAATTACTACAGCCAAGAGATAGATAAGGAATAAAAAATGTCTTTCCTTATCTATTTAGAATTAATAAAGATAAACCCAATATTTTCACCTACAATATAGGAGTTTTCAAATCAATCCAATAATCCATTGTCCTCTTCTTCTATCTCCATATTTTTCTCCTTTTCCATCTTCAAGTACAAATATCAACTTCCTTCATGTTTCCGGAATACTGGTCGGTATGGGCATACCGACAACAAACTGCAGCAACTTAACAATTCATCCTCTAAATCTCTAAACTGCAATATCATTCCGAATAACATAAATATTCAAGGATTTACACAATATTTCAGCTCAATATCAACCCAAAATACATAGTAAAATCAACTCAATCAAACTACCCCACACTTGGATCATGCTAGCCCTCGAGCATATGCAAATGCAAAACATAAATGTAAACGTGAGATTAAAAAAAAGACTAGGCAGCCCTAAAATAAAAAACCATCACAGTTAGAATCAAAACACAAGCAACCATCATACCACAAGCCATTCCCCTTTGATTATAAAATCACATAATCCTCATATTCTAGTAAAAAATGCAATAAAATCCAGCCTCACAAGGTCACTCATCATCTCTCAAAATCATAATCAGGTCAATCACACAAATTTTATTCAATACTCATCACAACAGGTTTGTATATACCACTATCTCCACTGTAATAATTGAACACTTGAGTACAAATCAATGAGGTCTTTAACAAGGTTGTAACGGGGCTAGGGTCAAAAAGGTAGGATAAAGGGAATACGAGGCTAAAAATCCGAGAATATGCAAGTAATTCATTATCACCCTCATACCCATCTATGTTCATACTTCAAATGAAAATGAAACATTGATAAGCAATGAAGTATAAACATCAATACCAAGAACTAAAC
>JAULKM010164829.1:0-16133 GCA_032355605.1 Rubia tinctorum | reverse complement strand
CAAGACGAGCTTTGTGTCGTTCAATAGTGCCATCAGATTTGAACTTGGTACGGTACACCCATTTGCAACCAATGGAATTTTTATGTGCCGGGAGAGTAGACAAAATCCAAGTTTGATTGCGCTCAAGGGAATTAATCTCATCAGCCATAGCATCACGCCAATGAGCATACTGGGAAACCTCAGAGTAAGTGGTGGGATCTGCACTAGAAGTTACTGCACCCAAAAATCTAGAATGCGTACAAGAAAATTTATCGTAATTTACAAAATCAGTTAAAGGATAGAAAACACCTGAGGAATGTGATACTGCAGGAGTGGATGTAGCAGTGGGGGGTTCATGAAGATCAGTAGCAGAACAGACATAATCTTGTAGATAAGCAGGAGGTCTACGACCACGGTGACGAGCAGTAGGTACCTCGGCCGAAGGAGACAACGTCGAAGTTGATTCCGAAGGAGCAGGCAGAGGAGTAGGAGTAGACACCGCCGGCAGATGGCGGACAGTAGATGGCGGTGCATTGGGGGAATGCGGCTCACGCGCGGGTGTGGCGTCCGGCTCGTCGAGGTCGTCGGCTAACCGAGGTGGCGCGTCTAGGGCATCGGCCGATCGAGGTGGCGCGTCCGGGAGCTGAACCGACGATGGGAGAAGCGGCGGTACCTCCACGGGCGGCGGCGATGGAAACTCCGGTGAAGTCGCCGGCATTGTCATCGCCGGTGTTATGCTGGGTGGCGCCGACGGGGAGTCTCCCGGACACATTACGTAAGGATTGGTAATGCTAGTATACCGAACACTGTGTGTAGAATTGGTAATGCTAGTATACCGAACACTGTGTGTAGACGGTCGAGTCGTATTGTCCAGTTCTTGCCATCCCCGTTAATTTTGACCAAACTATAATCAAGCCGAGGACCCCAAATTTATCAAGAACAAGTTTATTTCAAGTATCAAAGAGAAAGTAATCAAATAAACACCTCAAGATAAAGTACAAGTCGGTCATACACGTAGATCAATCACGTTGAGTTTGACGCAATAAAGTACACATCATCCTCTTCATATCAAGTTCGAGTTAAAACTATATAATATAACACGAGACATATTATGCATGACATGATTTATTAAGGAAAAAAATTCATAGAAAACAATGATACATAGCATGTTAGTATCATGTTAGATTAAATTTATGCATGTGATGAAACACTCACCTCAATTTGGGTCAACATCTTTGGAAATTGATTTGAGTTTCTTGGGTGTGCTCAATTCTGCTAAGTAGTGCACGTATTAGACCCAGGCCCCGACACTAACTTCTATAGATTAGAGCATTTCTTGATATCTCTTTGGAATTAGTTATGTAAAGGAGAGAGAGCATGTAGTTCATGTTATTTTGCAGCCATTGGGTCGATCCAATGGGGCTTAATAGATGTTTCAAGTGAAGCAGGAAGCTACATAGCGTTCCTAAGGCAAACACAAGGATGTCATGGTTGAAAAGCCATTATCCATAATGCCAAATGATTTATCAGCACCATGAAGCCATTTTCAAGTTCAAGGAGCTTAATTGGTGTCTAGGAAAGTGCAAGATCAAGGAAACAACACTTTCCCCAGTTGAAATTTTTCAATGATGAACGATCCTATATGAGATCTCAATGTAGTTGCTCTTGTCTGTGAGGCACTATTGGAATCAACCATGGTCTCCCAAGGATCATCTTAATATTTTCGCTCTTCGGGTTGAACATCAACACAAAGTCAGATCAAGAAGCTAATAGCTGTCATCCGTGCAAAATTTTAATGTGCCCTGTTTTGTGCTTCACTAGAACACTCTAAGAGAAATTCACATTCTCAAGTTGTATGAGAGGGTTCATTTATCACTAGGGGAACGAGAAAATTACAAAACCTTGAATTGAAATTACTATTTGACACAATTTTTCATTGTAAAGATTATTTTATCATTCTTGACATTTCCAAATAATTAGCCACTCATAATTATTGAGCTTCTCCTTTAAATATTTTATTAGAATTAATAAACTTAGAATGGAATGGGAATGTGATAGTCGAAAAAAACCCAATTGCACAAAGCTGTGTTAAAAGGAATGAAAAGAATTTGGGTGAAAGAAGTTAATTTAATTTTTCATGATTTCAATGCAATTTTTACCATAAAATCAATTGACCTGACAACATGCAAAGCTTACACATTTGGTAATCCAAGTTTCAAATATCCTTGCTCAAAAATTGCACGTTCTCAGACATTTGTTATTATTAGTTAACTTTTTCTCTCATAAAAAAACTTTGATTTGGATTAAGGTTCAAAATTTATTCCTCTTGTATTAATTATATTTTAAAAAGCATTGATAATTTTTGGCAGAATTGGTAAATGAATAATGCAGTGCATTGTTTGAGCACAATTAGCCATAACATAACATGTAATTTTTGGGCCAACTCACTTGAACCTAAAATAGGTACCTCTCTTATTATGGAGCCACTTCTATAAATAGATATGACAACTTAATTCAGTCATGCGTGCTAAATTTCAGGGGCCGGTGTGATACTAAGCGAAAAATATTGCTTTTATAGGATATGCAGGAGACCTTTTATACTTATGGGTAGGTCTTTGCAACTTAGGCTTGCTCTAAAACGGGTTCTCTACAGAACGGCTATCCTTAGATACACACTAAAGCTAATAGGATTGAATGAGTACTTTTCACGATTGTTTGATCTGGTTATTCTGTGTATCAAATTTTGATTAGGGTTGCATGTCAGGTGTTCAGAAACTTGTTGGTATTGATGGAAAGTTGGTTTATTTTAAATTAAGGATGTAACTTTAAGATCAAAAAATATTTTTCACCTTTACTAAACTAATGATTTGTGATTATTGGGGAACAAAACAATAATATATATATTGTCAAATAGTAATTGACAAATACTGAATTAAATGCATTGAACCCAATAACTCTTCATATATAATTCATGGAAAATTCAACAATGCATTTTAACAGGAAGGAAAAAAGCGTGCCTGAAATGGCAGCTGATTGATGCATTTAGGATGGGGAGCATATATTGCCAAATAAGTATCAATGCTAATGACACATTCTCAAGGGTTTTTTCGGAAACCAATGTACCATTTTATTCTTATGTTTATTACATCATGGATGAAGGGAAAAGTAAATATCAGAACAACATTCAAGGGTACATGACATATGGAACGCGGTCGATGGTATTTAGAGCAAATACATACAAAGGCCTATTCATTTTAGTTGCTTCTTATCTGAACCCCACGAAGTAATACAATAGAATCTTATTTGGTGACACGCAAACAGTGAGGGTGTCAAGTATCATTCATTTTTAAGTATTATCATGATTTGTCATATTTATTAAATAATACATGTTCACTGAGTGTGTTTTCAAAATTACCAATTTTAGAAGAATTAGTTTTTAACATTAAAATCAATATAAGTATGTGTTATTATGAGGGGAAAAAATTTACTAACGAAAACAAATATCTAATAATGTGCAATATTCGAACAATGATATTTGAAACTTGTAAATGTGTAAGTTTTGCATGAGAAATGATAAATCGATATGATGGTAACCTTTACACCAAAATCAAGGAAACATTAATTCATTATTTTGAAAATTTTCCTTTAATTTCTTTTTTAACATGGCTCGGTGCAGTTGGTTATTTTCGATCATAGCATACATGTTCCACAATATGTTTATAAAATACTTTTAGGACCATCCTCATAATTTATAGTGGCTATTAATTTGGATATGTAAACCATGACGGAAAATAAGCTTCACAAATATAAAATTATATCAAATTGTAAGTAGCAATGACTTCATTAAATGCATTTTACCCAATAATCTTCATGAGAATATGGCTTTAAAATAATTAAATATTTTATTATTAAATAGAATATTAAAAATGATTTACTAGTATTATCTTCAGTTTATAGAAAACGTTCAATTGGAAATTATATTTTTGGCAAAATGTTAATCAAATAATACATACCACTAAAACATAAACTACCATAACCTTATTTCCAACTGAAAATTAGCACCATTTTGACCATTTACTAACATGATATATTTAGCACACAATTAGCACATTATAATGAGCTAGAAGGTTTTTTTTTCAAAAGTGTTACACCCAGGCCCTGATACCAACTTCCATGGACAAGAGCTTTGTTTGATGTCCATGTGGTTAGTTTTGCCAAGGGTTCAGAGAATGTACATGTTATTTTGTAGCCATTGGGTCCATCCAGTGGGGGTCCACCAATGTTTGAGGTGAAACAGGATGCTGCATCGTGTTCCTAAGGCAAACACAAAGATGTCGTGGTTGTAGAACGATTTTCCATGTAGCCACATACTTTATCATTGTTATCAAGACAATCTTAAGTTTTGGGAGTTTAGCAGGTGTCAGTGCAAGTGCAAGTTCAAGGAAACAACAGTTTTCCTAGTTGAATGGTCCAATGGTGAACAATCCTATCGGAGATCTCATTGTAACTGCTCTTGGCCATAAGGTAGTATTGCAACCAAGCATGATCTCCCAAGCACCATCTAAATATTTTAGCTCTTCGGGTTAAACATCAACACAAAGTCATACCAAGAATCTAACAATTTCCATGCATCCGTGCCAAATTTTACGGTTTTTCTCTTGTGCTTCACTGGAACACTCTAAGAGAAATTCACATTCTCATGTTGTGACATGAGAGGGTTCATATTTCACAAAGAGAGTGAGAAAATTACGAAACCTTTAACCTTTAACCGTAATTACTATTTTATATAATTTTGTTTTGTAAAGAAAATTTATCAACATTTGTTACATTTCAAACGAACTAGCTGCTCCTTTAAGTATTTTATTATAATTAATAAACTCATTATTGAGCGAGAATGTGATAATCGAAGAAGATCAATTGCACTGAGCTTTGTTAAAAATGAATAAAAAATATTTGGGCGAAAGAAGTGACGTAATTTTTCCAAGATTTTGGTGCAATGTTTGCCATAGCATCAATTGACCCAACTGCATGCAAAGATTACACATTTAGCGATCCAACTTCCAAATATCCTTGCATTAATTTCGCACGTTATAAGACATTTGTTTTTATTTGTTAACTTTTTCTCTCATAATAACAGACACTTATTTTGATTTTAAGATTCAAAATTTATTCCTCTTATATTAATTATGATTTTGAAAACATTGGTAATTTATAGCGGAATTGGTAAATGTCTATTGAAGTGCATTGTTTGAGCAGAATTACGCATAACATAACGTGCATTCTTTGAGCCAACTCACTTGAACCTAAAATTAGAACCTCTCCTAACTATGGAGCTACTCCAATAAATCACTATGATGACTCAATTTAGTCATGCGTGCAAACTTTCAGAGGCAGGTGTGATACTGGGCATATGAAATTTCTTTTATAGGCTATGCACGACAACTTTGATACTTATAGGCAGGTCTTCGCACCTTTGGTTGGCTTTGAAATGGGTTCCCAAATGATCGGCCGCCCTAAGATACATACGAAAGCTAAGAGGATGAATTGAGAAGTTTTGGCGATTGTTTGATCTGGTGGATGTGTGTATCAATGTTTTGATTCGGGTTCCATGTCAGGTGTTCAAAACCTTGTTGGCGTAGATAGAAAATTAGTTTATTTTAAATTTAGGATGTAACTTTAAGATCAAGAACTATTTTTTTACCTTAGCTAAACTTGTGATTTGTGCTTTTTTGGGGACAAGACAATAATACACACAAACACATAGATACAATACTAATTAACAAATACTGAATTTAATGAAGGAAGAAGTGTGCTTGAAGTGGTAGCTGAATTTTCCATTTGGGATGAAGATCCTATATTGCCAAATAGGTGTGCATGCCAGTGACACATGCTCTAGGTTTTTTTTCTCGAAACCAATTTACTATTTTTTGTTTATGCGTATTATATCATGGATCAAAAGAAAATTAAATATCGGAACAACATTCAAGGGTATGAAATCCAAAAATATGACATTTGGTACGGCATCGATGGTATTTGTAACAAATACTTACAAAGCCCTCTTCATTTCAGGCTCTTCTTATCTGAACTCCATGAAGTATAACAAAGAAAACTTATTTGGTGACACATAATTCAGCAAGGGCCTTAAAATATTATTAATTTCTTCTTTATAAAATGCCACATGTTAATTTAAAGATTGTGTACACAAAGTTGGTGGCATAAGTATGGATTGGGAGATCCTTAATAGCAACAATGAGCCATCTAGATTCTTAGTCAAACCTGTGACAGTGAAGCCAAATACTACTTGAAGTGCTGGTTTACAGAGAGGTTCCAAATAGAAATAAGGAACTAAGTCAAACAAAAAAACTGCCTAATTTCTTGTTTAGTTCAGTTCCGAAATGACCCTGACTTTAGGTTGAAAGTGACTATATAACCCTGCAATATCAGAAACTGCAAAAATAACCTTTGACCATGTCGATATTTTGGTCAAGCATTTTACTGCATGATATTTTTTGAAAAGAACAATTTGCCCTCATTCAAGAAAAAATAAGTAATACAAAAACATGAAAAGACCACATTGCCCTTATATTTTATCTCCTACTTTCTCCTATTTTATTTCATTTTCTTCTTTCCTCCTGATGAAAGCACACAAACCGAGGTTCCCATCACCCATCACCTTCTTTTCTTCCCAATTGTCTCTTGTCGCCTTCTTTCCTTTCTTCTAGTCACTTCTCCCAGCAGCTGAAAGCACACAATTCAGGGTTCCCATCACAGTCGAAAAGTGCCAAAAGACGTTATTTTGGCCCAATCGTCATTTCAAAAAAATATTGGTGAGTGGGGCAGGGGTGGGGGGTCTCAATTTTTTGGCTCTTGGTTGAGCGGCACCAAAAATAGTGGCGAAAGTGGCGTGGGTCTTTGTAGGTGGAAAGCGGGTGGAAAATGGGGAGAGGGGGTGGTGGGTCCCAATTTTTCAACACTTGGCTGAGAAGCACCGAAAATGGTGGTGAAGGTGGCTGTGCGGGTGGGAAGAGAGGGTGGTGAATCGAGGGCGGTGAATCCCTTCGCGGAAATGCGGAGGTTGGGTGGTGAATTGAGGGTGGGAGTGGGGGTTGTGAATAGAAGGTGGCGATGAGGAATTGGAGCATTTGAATTTAGGGTTTCAAGGTGGTGAGTGTTGGCGGGGAAAATTAGCAGAGGTGGCAATCAAAAAATTTGAGGAGGTGTACATCAATAAATTATCGAAAGTGGCAATCAAAAAATTTCCTTTCGTTTCCTTTTTCATATGGCTTGGTGCAATTTGGTCTTTTCAATCATCGCATGCATGTTCCACACTATGTTTAGAAAATACTTTTAGCAGCAACCACATAATTAAGAGCAACTATTAATTTGGAAATGTAAAGCATGCCAAAAAATACGCTTTAAAAATAAAAAAATTATATCAAATTGTAACTAGCAATGATTTAAATAAATGCATTTATCCAAATAATTCTTCATAAGAATTTAGCTTTACAAGAATTAAAGATTTGATTATTAAATGGAAGATTAAAAACTATTTACTAGCATTATCTTACTTTTATACAAAATGTTCAATTGGCAATTATAATTTTTTGCAAAATGTAAATTAAATAATATATACCATTAAAAGATAAACTAACAAAATGTGAATTCCGATTGAAAGTAAGTACCATTTTGACAATTTACTCACATGACAATAGATATAGTTACTTTACAATTAGCGCATTATAATGTGCCAGAACGCCTTTTTAAAAGAGTTAAACCCAGGCCCCGACCCTAGCTACCGTAGACTAGAGCTTTGTTTGATTTCCATGTGCTATTAGTCCTGTAAGGGATAGAAATCATGTCGTTCATATTGTTTTGGAGCCATTGGGTCGATCCAATGGGGCTTCACCGATGTTTCAAGTGAAAGAGGATGCTACATCTCATTCCTAAAGCACACACAAAGATGTCGTGGCTGCAGATCCATTAGCCATGTTGCCACATGTTTTTTCAGCTTCATGAAGCTATTTTCAAATTCTGGGAGCTTAACAAGTGTCGGTGCAAGTGAAAGATCAAGAGAACAACACTTTCCCCAGTTCAAATGGTTGAATAGTGAATGATCCTATCTGATATCTCATTGTAGTTGCTCTTGGCCATGAAGCAGTAATGCAACCAACCATGGTCTCCCAAGGATCATCTCAATACTCTAGCTGTTTTGGTTGAAAATCAACACAAATTCATATCAAGAAGCCAACAGCTTCGAGTCATCCATACCAAATTTTAGGGTGCCCTCTCTTGTGCTTCACCTGAACACTCTAAGAGAAATTCACGTTCTCAAGTTGTTGCATGAGTGGGTTCATTTTTCACTACGGGGAATGAGAAAATTATGAAACCTTAAACTGAAATTGCTATTTGATATAGTTTTGTATTGTAAAGATTATTTTTTAATCATTCTTGACATTTCCAAATAACAAGCCACTCTTAATTATTGAGCCACTCCTTTAACTATTTTATTATAATTAATAAACTTAGCATGGAAAAGGAATGTGATAATTTAAAATGTCCAATTGCACTAAGCTGTGTTAAAAAGGAATAAAAATGATTTGGGTGAAAGAAGTGAAGTTATTTTTTCATGATTTCAGTGCAATGTTTTCCATAACATGAATAGACTTGACAACATGGAAAGCTTACATATTTGGTAATCCAAGTTTCAAATATCCTTGCTTGAAAATTGGACGTGATAGACATTTATTTTTATGAGTTAAATTTTTCTCTCTTAATAACAAACATTGATTTCGATTAAGGTTCAAAATGTGTTTCTCTTGTATTGATTATATTTTAAAAAACATTGGTAATTTTTGGCGGAATTGGTGAACTTATATTGCAGTGCTTTATTTGAGCATAATTGAGCATAACATGACGTGCATGCTTTGAGCCAACTCACTTGAACCTCAAATTGGAACATCTCCTAATTATGGATTCATTCCTATAAATCAATATGATGATTTGATTCAGTCACGCGTGCCAAAGTTCAGGGGCCGATGTGATACTAGGCGTAAGATACTGCTTTTATAGGTTATGCAAGAGAACTTTGATACTTATGGGTAGGTCTTCGCACCTTTGGCTAGCTCTGAAACGATTTCTCAATTGAACATCCATCCTGAGATACACACGAAATCTAAAAGGATTGATTGAGAAGTTTTCACGACTGTTTGATCAAGTGGATGTGTGTAGCAACGGTCTGATTTGGGTTGCTTGTCAGGTTTTTAGAAACTTGTTGGTGTAGATGGAAAATTGGTTTAGTTATAATTTTGAATGTAACTTTAAGTTCAAGAACTATTTTTTACCTTTGCTAAACTTTTGATTTGTGCTCATTGGGGGATAAAACAATAATATACTCCCTTCGTCCCAAAAATGTTAGCCTAATTGCTTTTGGACCAAAGTTTTATGCAAGTTTTTATGGCAATGAATAGTTGTGGAAAAGTAGCGATATTTTGGGAAAATTGTAGGTCCACTCTCAAAATTTTTAAATTTAAAGAGAATATTGTGAAAATTTAACATCATATTCTTTGTCATTTAAAGTAGTTTCCAAAGTATGCTATTATATGTGGGACAGGCGAAAATAGGAAGTAAGCCAATATTTATGTGACGCGGAGGAGTATATATTTATCAAATGGTAATTGATAAAGACAGAATTAAATGCATTTTACCCAATAACTCTTCATACATAATTCTTGGAAAATTCAACAATGCATATTAAACAGGAAGGAAGAAGCGTGCCCGAGGTGGTAGCTGATTGTTGCATTTGGGATGGAGAGCCTATATGGCCAAATATGTATCCATGCCAGTGACACATACTCTAGGGTATTTATTGGAATCCAATGTACCACTTTTTGCTTATGCGTATTATATCATGGATGTAGAAAAAAAGTAAAGATCAGAATAACATTCAAGGGTATGAATTCCAAACATATGACATTTATACCACCATTAATGATATTTGGAAAAAATGACAAAGCCCTCTTCATTTCAGCTACTTCTTATCTAAACCCTATGTAGTATAACAAAAAAACTTATTCGGGGGCACAAAATTCAGCGAGGGCCTTAAAATATCATTCATTTCTTTGTATTATCATGATTTGTCTTCTTTAAAAAATATTACATGTTCACTTGTAGCTTGTAGCTTGTGTACACCAAGTTGGTGGCATTAGTATGGATGAGAAGTTCCTGAATAGCAACGATTAGGCATCTAGATTCTTAGTCAAACCTGGGATAGTGTAGAAAAATACTACTTGAAGTGGAGGTTTACAGAGAGGTTTCAAATTAATAAAAATAAGGAACTACGTCGAATAAACATGACTGCCTAATTTATTTTTTGTGCATTACAATATGAAACTTCACAATTTCATTGAGCATGTTGATGTAAGCGAATAATAAACAAAGCATGTCATGGTATTCATATTTTGTTCAAACAATTCATGTTATGTTAAGCCTAATTCTGTTCAACAACTGCACGCTATTATACATTCACCGCCCCCTTCCCTCAAAAACAACTATTGTTTAAAAAATTATCAATCCTATCAGAATTTGTTTTTAACCTTAAAATCAAAATAAGTATTTGTTATTATGAGAGAAAATATTTACTAATAAAAGCAAATGTTTAATAACGTGCAATATTAGAGCAATGATATTTGAAACTTGAATTACCAAATGTGTGAGTTTTAAATGAGGTAAGATGAATCGATATGATGGTATTTTTTGCATGGAAATCAAGGAAACATTAGATCATTTTCCGAAATTCTTCCTTTAACTTCTTTTTTAATATGGCTCGGTGCAGTTGGGCATTTTCGATCATAACATTCATGTTCCACAATGTGTTTCTAAAATAATTTTCGAAGCAGCCTCATAATTAAGAGCAGCTATTAATTTGGAAATGTAAAGCATGCCAAAAATATAAGCTTTACAAATAAAATTTACATCAAAATGTAACTAGCAATGAATTAATGAAATGTATTTTACCCAATAACTCTTCATAAGAAGTTAGCGTTATAATAATTAAAGATTTGATTATTAAATGGAATATCAAAAATGATTTACTAGTATTATCTTAAGTTTATAGAAAATGTTCAATTGGCATTATATTTTTTTTTTGTAAAATGTAAATGAAATAATACATACCAGTAAAAGATAAACTACCACAATGTGACTTCCAGCTAAACATAAGAACCATTCTGACCATTTACTCACATGGCAATAGATATAGTTAGCACACAATTAGCACATTATAATGAGCTAGAAGACCTTTTTTAAAAAAGGTTTTAAACCCAGGCTCTAATACCAGCTTCCATGAAAAATAACCTTGTTTGATGTCCAAGTAATTTAGGGATAGAGAGCATGTAGTTGATGTTATTTTGCAGCCATTGGGTCCATCCCGTGGGGCTCCACCAATGTATAAGATGAAATAGGATGATGCATCGCGTTTTTAAGGCAAACACAAAGATGTCGTGGTTGCAGAGCCATTAGCCAAGTTTCCACATATTTTATCAACATTATCAAGCCATTTTAAGTTCTGAGAACTTAACAGGTATCAGTGCAAGGGCAAGTTCAAGGGAACAACACTTTCCCTAGTTGAAAGTGTTGTTCCCTTGACGAATAATCCTATATGAGATCTCACTGTAACTTCTCTTGGCCATGAGGCAGTATTGCAACCAACCATGATCTCCCAAGAATCATATCAATATTCTAGCTCTTCAGATTACACATCAACATAAAGTTAAGAATCTAACAACTTCCAATCATCTATGCCAAAATTTAGGGTATCCTCTATTGTGCTTCAATGGAACACTCTAAGAGAAATTCACATTTTGAAGTTGTTGCATGAGAGAGTTCATATTTCAGAAGGGGGAAATGAGAATATTTCAAAACCTTAAACCGTAATTACTAATTGATATAATTTTATTCTGTAAAAAATATTTATCAACATTATTTACATTTTCAACTAACTAGTCGCTCATAATTATGGAGCCGCTCCTTTAAATTATTATTATAATTAATCAACTCAGCATGGAACGGGAATGTGATCATCGAAAAAACCCAATTGCATCGAGTTGTGTTAAAAAGGAATAAAAAATATTTGGGTGAAAGAAGTGAGGTAATTTTTCTGTGATTTTGAGGCAATGCTTGCCATAACATCAATTGACTGGACAACATGCAAAGTTTACACATTTAGTAATCCAACTTTCAAATATCCTTACTTGAATATTGCACATTATCAGATATTTAATTATCTCAGTTAACTTTTCCTATCATAATAACAAACGCCTATTCTAAAGCCTACTCGCTTGAACCTCAAATTAGAACCTCTCCTAATTATAGAGCAACTCCTATAGATCAATATGATGACTCGATTCAGTTATGTGTGCCAAATTTAAGGGGCAGGTGTGATACTAGTGTATGAAATTTCTTTTACAGGTTATGCAGGAGAGCTTTGATACTTATGGGTAGGTCTTTGCGCGTTTGACTGGCTCTTAATAGGGTTCTCAAGTGAACGACCGCCCTAAGATACACACAAAAGTTAGAGAGGATGGATCAAGAAGTTTTCGCGATTGTTCAATCTGGTGGATGTGTATGAATGTTTAGGTTCAGGTTCCATATCAGGTGTGCAGAAACTTGTTAGCGTATATGGAAAATTGGATTAGTTTAAATTTAGGATGTAACTTTAAGATCAAAAGCTATTTTTTATCTTTTCTAAACTTTTGATTTGTGCTTATTTGAGGAAAAGACAATAATATATATATAATATGTAGATATATATATATATATATAGATATATTGTAATTGACAAAAACTGCATTAAATGCAGTTAACCCAATAACTCTTCATAAACAATTCTTGGAAAATTCAACAATGCATTTTGGACAAGAAGGAAGAATCGTGCGCGAGGTGGTAGCTGAATATTGCATTCAGGATGGAGAGCCTATATGGCCAAATAGGTATCCATGCCACTGACACATGCCACTGACACATGCTTCAGGGTTATTGTTTAGAAACCAATGCACCATTTTTTTAATTATGCATATTACATCATGGATGAAGAGAAATGTAAACATCAGAACAACATTTAAGAGTATGAAATCCAAACATAAGACATCTGGAACAGCATCGATGGTATTTGGAACAAATACTTACAAAGCCCTCTTAATTTCAGCTACTTCTTATTTGACCCTAGGAAATATAACAAAAGAATTTTATTTGGTGACAAACAATTCATTGAGAGCCTTAAAATATCATTCATTTCTTTGTATTTTCATGATTTGTCTTCTTTAAAAAAATACTACATGTTCACTTTAAGCTTGTGTACACCAAGTTGGTGGCATTAGTATGGATGGGGAGGTTTTGAATAGTAACGATTAGGCATTTGGATTCTTAGTCAAACCTGTGACGGTGAGGAAAAATACTACTTGAAATGGAGGTTTACAAAAAGGTTTTAAATACAAGTAAGGAAAAAAGTCGAACAAAAATGACTGCCTAATTTCTTATTTATACATTACAATAGGAAACATCAAAATTTCATTGAGCATGTTGAGGTATGCGAACAAATAAATAAAGCACGTCATGCTATTCATATTTTGCTCAAACAATGCATTTTATGTTATGCCTAATTTTGCTCAACAACTACACTTTATTATATATTCACTACCCTCCCCCTCCTCCAAAAAAATACCCATTGTTTAAAAAATTGTCAATTATAGAGGAATTAAATTTAACCTTAAAATAAGAAAAGGTATTTGTAATTATGAGAGGGAAAATTTTCTAATAAAAATAAATGTCTATCAACGTGTAATATTTGAGCAATGATATTTGAAACTTGAATTATCAAATGTGTATGTTTTGCATTTAGTACTCCCTCTGGTTCACTAACATTGACTCACTTATTTTTAACACTTGGATTTAGGAAGGTAGAATTAGTGGTTCAAAATGCATTGAAAGAGTAAAAAGTATGAATTCTAGTAGGTAAACTTAGTCTTAGAAGCAATTGATTGAGTCTTCCAAGCCCACGTCTCTAGAACTCTTCCTACCTATTTGATGCTTTTGCTAATGTGCATTTATGAGCCTTTAATGTGGGTTGTTGATATCATTAATGTTGTTCGAAGTTTGAGAATATGAAATGCTTGTGTGATAACTTGTTAGGGTTGGAAAAAAGTAGCTAAGTTTCCCCTCTTTTGATATGGAATCCAAGAGCATGGGTTAGAGCTTCTAATTGGGTTGATTATTTGATAATTCCTAGATGACTGTGATGATGTTGAACTATTTGTCATTTTTTTTAAGGTAGCAAATATGAGAAGTCTATGAATGTTGAACTTTCTTGACTAATCTTTTAAAATGCATAGATTGGCTCAATGCTTAGACATTTGGATTAATATTTATAAGTGTTACCAAGCTTGTTGATTCTTCGTACTTAATGCCATTAATGTGATATCTTAGCTGTTTCCCGGCTAAAGGGGTCATTAGTGAGGTTTAACAAGAGATGTCGAATTCAATCTTGTAAACTATTATTAAAGAAGGATGGAAGATTTATTTTCACAAGTAGTTAAAGTAGTGAATTAGTCGTGGATTCAAGGATAGATATAAGGCTTGGAAGTGGAAATCAACTGCGTCCAAGGTTCTGTAATTTGTGTTTTACTCACTCTTTGTAGTTTGTTGCACGTTTAACTAGATTTCTAGTTTATGTAGTTTATTTGTCTTTTAAATTCATAACTTAGAAAAATCAACCACTCCCCCTCCCTCTCTTTACTTACTTTTATATATCTATGTATATCTATATCTAGTCTAGTATCCACCGTATATGTATAAACCCTTAGGAATATCTCTCTTTCTTGTGAACCACCTCAATTTTCAAGTATCTACTTAGTTGTAGTTAGGAAGCACTTTAGGGCTTTAAATTATTAAAATTGAGAGGTACAGTGATGACCTCCCAAATTTTGGCGCTACTGCCTGGGAAGAGGCGTTCATTTATAAGTGTTTGGGCATATTATGTGTGAATATGTGTTAATATGATTTTATTTGATTTTTATTTGATCTTTGGCTGGCTTGGAGATGTATTGTTTGTGTTCTTGTTGTATGGTTCGTACTCGATCGTCTTCATAAGAACACCTACACTACGACCCCGAGTTAGAGTTAAACTCGAAAAGGGCTAGGAGACTTTCTTTGGAAAGTGTGAATAACACCCCTCCTAGTGACCCTTTTGCGGAACCTTCTACTTCTATGAAGTACCAAGATGAGCATCTGGAAGAAGAACCTCACTACCCTCACTTTCAAGGAGGGAATGTCCCATTGAGGCAAGTTTGATTGAGGGAGACTATGGCTTCCACTACTACAAAATTGACTTTTAACTTGGCGCTTTTAACTTTGTATATTGAAAAAACCATAAGTTAAAAGTCAAAAACCGAAGTTAAAAGTTCTTTGACTTTGGATTTTTAAATAACCAAAGTTAAAAGTTACCTTTAACTTCAGTTCATCAATAACCGTAGTTAAAAGTTACCTTTAACTTCGGTTCTTCAATAATCGAAGTTAAAAGTCACTTTTAACAAACGGAGTAAAAAACGTTACCTTTTACTTTGGTTTTTAACCAACCAAAGTAAAAAGGTTGATTTTTCAGTGCAATTTTTTGATACCGAAGTTAAAATGCGATTCTTTTTGGTTGTCCACTTGTCTCCTTTTTATTGGAATTGAAAACAGTATATGAAAGATACAAATTTACTAATGTGAAATATTTACTTATTTGAATATATAGTCCACTTACTTATTGTGTGGATTAAATTTGAGTTAAAGAGACTACACTTTTCGAGTCGGGGAAGATGACACTTTTCTTTTTCTTGTATTTTGAGAGTATTGAATTTAATAATAATTTTTAAGTCATCAGAAATTAGAATGACTGCGTTTTGGTAAGCAAAATTTCATAGTTTTAATTTATTAAGGAAAAAAATTAAAATTGGGGTTTAAATCCCAATTGGACTCAAATTCTAAACCGACAAATCAGAAAACAAGAACTGTCCAGCGTCCACCCCGAAGGGCGAGAGCTTGCTTGGAAGGGGAGGGTGGGAGGGAGTTGGATGGGGGATAGGTTTTCGGTAGGAGGTTGGAGATTAGAGGGGATGCGT
>JAULKM010164809.1:0-16134 GCA_032355605.1 Rubia tinctorum | reverse complement strand
AAAGGTGAGAAGAAATTGTACACTTTCCTAACACTTCTAGCACTTAATCATACAAACATTTCATATTCTCAAACAACAACATTAATGGCACAATAAATACTTTACAACAAATGCTCATGAAAGAGTAAAAATAGAGTCTTACTACATGGGTTTGGAAGTTTCAAACAATTTCTCCCAAGTGATAAGTTTAGCTAACACAAATCATACTAACATTCATGGACAAATTCACACATAAATAAAGAGAGAAAAGATGAAAGGAAATGAAGAACTAGGGTTTTTGGAGGATGATTTTCAACCAAGAGAAAGGTTTAAATGAAGATAAGGTAAGGGATATTTATAGTACAAGTTGTGGTGAGAAGACTAGTAAAAAAGGGTGTCAGGCGCGCCCGGCGCGCGCCCAACGCGGGTGCGTGGGAGCACAGAAACCTAAGCTGACTGCGCATTTCTTGTTCCGAGGCCAGTTCCTTCAGTGTTTTGGGGCACCCGGGCGCGCGGTTGAGCGCCCGGGCCGAGTGCCCGGTCTTCTTCATCTGGCCGGTCGGCCGGCCGGTCTCGCGTCTTCAAATTCCATTACTGCGGGTGAACCGTTGATCCATTTTGAGAGTTCTTGTAGTCAATTTATAGTGCTCGAGAAGAAAAATCCAATTGTACCACTCTCAGAGGTGGTTCTTCTTGGATTGTTCCCCAAACTAAGTTAAAAATTCTTGATCACAATTCATCCGCTTCTTTGTCTTCTTTCTCAGACCCTTTTATCTTCTACCACGTTTTGACTGATGGCCTTCAATATTCTACCATCCTTGCGAATGGACTTCAATAAAATATTCAAAAGTGCTTACGAGCAATCTAGAAATTAAGCTCACAAAAAGAAATCTAGATGCTCGTACGTACCAAAAATCCATTAGACTCAACCTAGGTTACAAAATGAAGGATTTAGATACGAAAAATGAAAACGATTATCTAAACCCCTTATGATGTAAACCAACCTAAATCTAGAAATCTTCCAACAAAAAGATAACAAAAGAGATGCTAAAGGCTTAGGAAAATACATGCTTTTTGGCATCTCATCAAGGGAATAGATCGAAACATGTCCGCAAGTGATGGATACTTTCGAGGAGGTGAAGGCCTTGGATTTTAATGGTGTAAATAAAAAATTTGCTAGAGGGCAGCAACAATAAGGGTTTCGAGGGAACCAAGTTGGAGATCGTCAAAACCTTTGTGTAAAATTGTTCAATTCTCGATATCGTGACCACCCAAACTTCCGGTGGCGTGATGACAACCAAGGGTACAATAAAGGGGGAGTTCCATTTCAGCCTTACCCTAGGTGAGAAGGGCCTTCCAACACCAATGCTTCAATTTATAGGTCAGATCGGGAGGAGGTTTTTGAGGCAATTGCACAGTTGGCAAAGAAAAGTGACACATTCGCGGAGCGAACGAGAAGATAGATTAAAAAACTAGGGAAAATGCCTTTTATAGTATCAAAAAACATGAAGTACAAGTTGGTCAACTTGCAACTTCGATGAGTCGGCTTGAAGCTAGAGACTCTACAAAGCTACCGTCCAACTCGAGGTGAATCCACGCAATGTGAGTGAACTTAAATGAGAAGCTGGAAGGAGGTACGCGAAGCCGAGAAAGAATTTGTGGAAGAGGATGACAAATTTATGGAAAACAACAAGATCGATCGTGAAGAAGAGGAAATAATAGTCGAGGAGGAGTTCTCAGGGGAGCTCCCTACCACCGAGGTATGGGTCAACCTTCCGGCACCATTCTTTAGTGCTCTATGGGTAAGGCCAAAGGTGGCATCCAACGAAGCTCAAATCAGCCAAGTCTTCAAAAATGTTGATGTTAGCATTCTAATTTTAGATATCGTTGAACAAATTACGTCGCATGCTAAATTCTTGAAAAATGCTTGCACTATGAAAATGAATAACCAATTGAAAATAGGAGGAGCAATCACTTTAGCTCACAAGAATATTCCTAAAAAGTGTGATGAACTCGAAATGTTTTCAATCCCTATTTCTCTAGGTGGTAAAGTGGTTACAAATGCTATGATTGATTTAGAGGCATCTATCATTGTTATCCCATTTAGCCTCTATGAGAATCTTGAGATAGGTGAACTTAGGGACACTAGGGTGATTGTCCAACTAGGCGACCATTGCCAAGTAAGCCCTAGGGGTATACTTAGGGATGTTATGGTTAGGGTAGGTAATCTAGTATTCTCAGCGGACTTTTATGTCCTTTATGTGGTGCACAATGAAGGTGAACCCCAAATTTTATTGGGGGCAATCATTCTTGAAAACATCAAGGACCAAAATAGATGGCCATTTGGAAACACTAACCCTAGAAGATGACTTTTACTAGGTTGGTTTTGAAATTTTCAAGTCTAAGCATGAACCATCTACTTCTTCTCTTGCATGCAATGGCATAACATTATGGGATGAATTTGTTCAATATTATGAGTCTTGCATGATCGATGATGATGAGTGCCTTGATGAATGTGATGAAAGAAAGCATGCCTTGAGCTTTGATTGCGATAATGCATGAAAAATAAGTCATGAGGAAGGCAATAATGAAACGGTGTTTTTATTATGTTTTAGTAGGTTATAAAATTTGTTCATGTGGTTTTTGGAAAGTGTTTGGAAATTGGTGGTGTTTTAGGTATTTGTAGTCATAAGATTTTTGGCTGGAAAAGAATTATACTTTGTTTGTGTGTTTTAGGGTGCAGGAAATTTTGCGATGAATTTGAAGGGATTAGACTTGGCAAGGACCGTACCAGGCCTCGTGCCACAAGCATGGCACGAGGCATTTAAGTGGCATGGGCCGTGCCATATGAATGCCACCCGGGCAGCCCAAAATGGCTAATCAAAATGCACAAGCCTTCTATCTTCTTCTCTCCCTATAAAACAGACGCGACCAAACCCTCTCCCTTGCCTGAAAGGCTCCTAACTCCATCATTTCTCAACAAAATTTCGCAAAACTTGTCCCAAAACATCCCAGTGACAAATACCCCTAAAAAACAAAAAAAAATCCCAATTTGAAGATGTATAATTCTGCCACTTTAAGTTCTTTCTCCCAAGAACTCAAAGATTTGTTCTTTTGGGTGTTGGAGGTGGCTGGGATTTGCTGTAGGAGGAGCTCCGCACATTCCACAGTCATCATTTCATCAAAATCCATCACCAATTCCTTAATAGGTACCTTGGCCAAACTACTCTCTTCAAAAGTTGAGATTTTTTTGGATTTTTTGGGAAATTGCATGTTTAGGACTTTGTTAGAGGGATTGGTTGTAATTTCTTAGAATTGCATAGTTTTGTGGGAGAGTTTTTCCTGGTGGGTAGTTGGCTCTAGATTATAGTTCGGGATAACATTGTTCTTGGTAGATTGTGTTGTTTATTCTTACAGTTGAGATGCCGCGACAGAGAGCTGCCCAAGTGTATTCCTTTATGGGATTACAGACAGTTCGTCCAGACCACCACGAGCAATGGGAGTGTCTGGTAGGATACCTCATCCTGGAGACCAAGTTTGTGGACAAGCAGGTCCTTAAGGACCTTTAAGATCAACAAACTAGTCAAGGTCCTCCTGAAGAGGATTAGTCTAGAGGGCTCCGTAGAGAAGTCTTCCCCCATGTACACTAGGTACATAATGGATTTCCTTGTTACTATCAAGCAATGATCCAATATGCAGGGCGATAAACTGGAGAGGTTCCACAGTTCCCCAGCCCATGAGGACACCACTCAGGCAGTTATTCACGCTTTAGGATCTCATTATAGAGCCAATCCAGGGTGTGAGAGTAGTTGTACGAAGTTCCCATGTGGAGTGGGATGATGAGCAGACTAGGGAGGGCGACAGAGTTCCCACGGATGAGGATCAGGTTCACCCGCAGTTAGCACAATCACCTCCTGATGACCAGCAGTTTATGCAGCCACCGCCATTTGTGCAGCAGTTTGCACCACCTTTCATGGTCCCGATTGACATAGAAAAGTAATGTTAACATTCACCATGAAGGAGTTCTTAGGAGACACAACCATATATGCATAACATATCCTACCACAGACTATTTTACGGAGCCGAGTAGGCATAGTGGCCATGGGCCACAAGTGTTTGAGCCAAGAGACACAACGTCTCCATTCCTTCCCAGCATGAGCATCCCTCCGGGAAGCATCATACATACAGCCCATTCCGGGAACATGGTTCACCGAGGTACAGACAATCTACTTCATCTTACGACCTGTGAGGCCAGCCACCGCGACATGAATCAGGATGGATGCATTCTTGGGGGGATTCCATCTTTGGGGTCCAGCAAAATGTGAGCCACCTCACTGCCTGGTTTGACTATCACATTAATGAGACGGCTTACAGGTTTGACAGAGTGGACGAGTATCTATAGTATATGAGGATGAACATGGGCTTACTCCACCACGACATGCAGAAGATCATGGATTATATAAGAGCCGTAGGCATTGGAGATGAGCATCCTCACTAAGAACCACACGAGCAGGGGTGTGTAGCCAGGCGTGGCGGACGACCTTGAGGAGTTTGGGTGTTTCCAACCCCTTTTCTACCTTGGTCAAATGCAGTGGGGACAATGCATGAACTAAGTTTGAGGGAGGGAGTTAGAGCACCTTCATTATGGGTAGCATCTATTTTGATCCTATCCTTTTATGCTTGATTTTTATTGATTCAAATGATGACTATTTTTCACTGTTTTCTTTCCCTCATTGTTTTGAAAACTTTTTTTTGTTTTTGTTCTTTTTGAAAACTTTCTTATAGGTGTGAGGGTACATTTTGTAGTAGTTTTGAATGTTGGAACACTTGGTGGTGTTAGTTTGTCTTTCTTATCCTCATTGTATCATGAATTCCACCTTTTTTTTTTCATTTTGTGCTACACAAAAATTGATTTTTTAAAAAAAAAAAAAAACCAACTAAGTCGAAACTTTGAAAGGGAGACTTAGGCTACAATGGGAAAGACCTGAATATGTTGAATAACCTATGCAAAAGTGAGAGGTCAAATGGTGTGGAAAAAGGAGAGAAGTGAGCTTTGGAAAGAGAAAAAAATTGTGAGATGCTAGAATGAAAACCTAAAAGGGCTCCTTGGCAAATTGAGAGAAATCAAAATATTCCTATGCTTCGCTTTGATTGTCCTTTGGTAATTCTTTTGATAGAGTAACTTAGTTTCACACACTAATTTTTGTGAACTTCATCTTTGAGTTGGTATGTGGTTGGATAGCTTACCTTAGTTTCTTTGGGATGTGAGAGTTGTGAGATTCTGATGTTTTGGAGGAACTAGAGTAGTCTAGGAATAAATGTTGGATGTCTTGGGGAATTCATTGCATGCTATGTTTCGCTTGGAATGAACCAGGAAGTATTACATTTCTATGACAATTGGGATGCAGGGTGTTAACCATGAAGTCATTGAAAACACATGTGCCCGAGTTGGTAATAGGAGTTGTCTCGTGTTGGGTTATTTTGTGGACGATAAGAGAGGTCATCCGGCTATTGGGTCGGGTGATGCTATTGACTCAATTAGGTTCGTAGGTTAAGGTCCGAAGGTCATATCCATAGTTTGTAGCAACTAGGGTGTGAATGCCCCTAGAGTTATTGGGAGGTCATCGTCGTACCTCTCAAAAATAAAATTTATAAGCCCTAAATGCTTACTATATACAATGAAGTAGATAGTAAAAAATTGGGGTCATCCACGAAGAAGTGAGATTTTCCTAAGGATTCAAGCATATAAGGGTGAATATAAGCCTACATATAGATATACATAGTTATATAAAAGCAAGTAAAAGGGGGGGGGGGTTTGGTTGGTTTTTCCTAAGTTGTGAAAGTAAATGCAAGATAACTAGCAAGATTAAGTAATTAACTATGCTAATCATGCAACAAACTAATAAAAAAGGATAAAAAACTACAAAAGACAAAGCCTTGGGGGCAATTGATTTCCACTTCCGAGCCTCTTATCTATCCTTGAATCTACAACCTGTTCACAACTTTAACTACTTGTTGTGAAGATAAATCTTCTATCATTTTTTCTATAGTAGATTACAAGAGTGTATTCGACATCTCTTGCTAAACCTCACTAATGATCCCTTTAGTCGAGAAATGGCTAAAGATATCCCATTAGTGGCATTGAGTACGAAGAATGAACAAGTTTGGTAACACTTATAAACACTACACTGTGTCTAAGCATTGAACCAATTCAGCATTGGCACAAAATTAGTCAAGAGCGTTCAACGTTCATAGACCTCTCCTATTTTCTACATAAAACAAACATGACAAAGAGTTTGACATCATCACATTCATCCAGAAATTATCAAATCATAAACCCAATTCGAAGGTCTAACTCATGCTCTTGGATTCCATGTCAAAAGAAGGGAAATTGGCTACTTTTACCCATTCCTAACAAGTTATCATACAAACATTGCATATTCTCAAACTTCCAATAAAATAAATGACATTAACAACCAACATCAAAGCTCCATAAATGCACAATAGAGAAAACACTAAATAGATGGAAATGATTCTCAAGATATGGACAAGGGAGTCTCAATCAATTTCTCCCAAAAAGAAAACTAGTCTGGATAATGAAAACCCATAACAAATCTACAAGAATTTGGAAGAAATGAAAAAAACTAAGAAAAGATGAATAAAAACTAGGGTTTTAAGGCCCCAACTCGAGCTTAGAGAAATGGGGAAGAAGGGGAGCTATTTATAGCCTAATTTGGTCAAGAAAAGTCAAAAAGTGTAGCAGAGGTGCCCGGGCTGCGCTCGGGACGCGCGTGGGCTGAAGTGTCCGGTCAGGCGCGCACTAAGCCCCTAGCACGCGGCCGCGCGTTATGGTGCTGAGGGGTGTTCCCCCTTGTGTCTTGGACACGCGGGCGCGCGCCTAAGTGAGCTGGTCACGCGCCCGTTGGTCTCTCTTTTCTTCAACTTCTTTGCGTTGCTATGGGTGAACCGCTGATCCAATTTTGGAGTTCTTGTAGCCAATTTTATAGCGATCAAGAAGAAGAATCCAATGGTAACACCCTTTGATGCTGATTCTTCTCGGATCATTCTACGAACTTGGTCCAAACTTCCGGGTCACAATTCATCCGCTTCTTTGTCATCCTTCTTCGACCCTTCTATCTTCTACCACATTTTAACTTGTGCCCTTCAATCTTCTACCATCTTTGGGAATGGCCCTCACTAACTAACACACTCCGAAGTGCTTACGAGCAATCTACAAATTAATCTCGGAAAAAAGAATCTAGATGCTCGTAAGGATAAAAAAATCCACTGGACCAAAAATAGAGTACAAAATGAAGGATTTGGATATGAAAACCAAAAATAGTCATCTAAACTCCTTATGATGTAAAACTACCTAAATCTAGCAATTTTCCAACAAAAGATATGTTAAATGCTTAGGAAAATATATGCATTTGATGTCTCATCAGTTATCATGAGGTACTAATGTTCTATGTTGCACAAGATGGGTTAGGATGGGTATTCACGGTGTAGGTTATGCTGATCCATGCTACTTCTGGGTTTAATTTACTGTGTGCATTCACGAGTTTATTAACCCCGAAAGTGAGGGCTAGGGGTGGTAGTGAAAGTGCACCTCTAACTATATGCGGAGGATGTGAGACATTAAGAAGGGGGCATAACTGACATGGTGTGACAAATCGAGGGAGTTTTTTGAGAATTAATATCTCCACATCGTGTGATATAGGAAATAGAAATGATTATGGGTGTGTTTGGTAGGGCTTATAAGTTTTTTGCTTTTAAGCTACACATTTTAGTGTTTGGTAAATGGCTTGAAGAGTGCTTATTTAAGAACCATGGACTCTTTTTTTTTTTTTTGGGAAAAACATAAGTTGGTCTCTCTCTCTCTATTTCAAAATAAGCCAAAATAAGTCAACTTACCTCATAAGCATAGCCCTGCCAAACACAACCTAACTAAATGTCTTGAATGCGAATAGAAGTTTAGGATAAAATCTCATAGTTAATCATGTGATGCAAATGCACCAAGACCCTTTATTACTATCTTTATCTCGTAATCTTAGTTTATGATTGGTATTAGTTGTTTAATCTTTTCAATAATCTTTTTCAATAAAAAACCCTCATGGTTTTCACTATTGGGGTGACGCCCGTGTGTAAATTTGCAAAGTAATCATTAAAACCCCCTAAGTCGACTCTGTGGAAGACATCTTATTTTGTTGCTATCAACTTTTTAACAGTTAGAAATGAGCAATGAAGTAAGAATATAAATCTTATCTTTGGTCACTAGTGCCCAAATTATTCATTTAAGGATGATCCCGGGATGCTCACCAATTATATATAATAAATATTACGAAATAAGTTAGTATTTAAACAATATATGGCAATATTTAAAGAAAAAACAATACACGGTAATAGTTATATCCACGAATCATTAAATTCCATGACCATCTTAGCCAATTTTGATGAAAGAAACAAGTGCAATTTTTTTGGCGGATCACGCATAAAATAAAGGCAAAGTTTTGGGAAATTAGACTATCATTCCATATTTATGAAAAGACGGGGTTAAATTAAAATTATAGAAAGGTTGATTTTAGTTGCAATATTAAAATGTATTATGCAACGTGTAATAGTTATAAGTTTATGACCGATTAATGCAACCCGAAAATTTTATCTTGATTTCTTCTAATTTGGATTTTTAACTTTGGTATTTCCATAATTTATGTTAAAACCGTCTTTCAAAAGACTAACTCTAAAATAAATGTTAACAGAAAAAAGTACATCCATATCTATACTAATAACTAAAGTAGCAAGTTTTTTGACACATGGCATTTCCAAACTTTGCCACATCATCACGCCACATCAGCTTTTCAAAAAAAATTAAAAAGAAAATATTGCCATGAACAATTTGTGTATTTTCAATGTATCTTATTAAAGACAGATCCTTTTGGAAACATAAAAAAAGACCATAATTAATCTATATCCCTTCAGCAATTCTTGGAACTCTCTGGAACTGTCAATAGGTCTCTTCGTCTGAAGAGAGCTAGGGTTTCGCAACCTCAGCAACACACACACACACACTCGTAGCTCTGGTGGAAGATCTGCCCCCTGGTCCTCGCCGGATTTTCACATGTTATGTTCTTTAATATATTCCCTCCGGTCTTCCCATGATTTTCTTCTAGAGCTTATTGCAGAACACAATGCGCATTAATTACCTCTAATTGTACCTAAGTTTTTTGCTTCCTGTATTCTATTTTGCATATTAGGTAACAGTTCTTTTCCTATCATGGCAGATTAGCAAATGATTATTAGTACTACACCATTATCATTTTTGAATCTGTTGGTACTTGGTCATCTCTTTAACCCTTAAGAAACTTTACTTGTGATTTCACTAATATTATTTATTAAACTATGAACCTAACATGATGATTTTGTCATGAGATATTTATGCAAATATTTGACATTGTTTGTTCTAATGAGGGTTAGATTCATTTTTTTTGTCTTAGCAATGTAGATGAAATACTTCTTTATTGTGATTTATATCTTCTCTTTATTTACTGAATATGAATTGCATCAACTAGTGCTGCACCATTTGCTTGGGTTGCTATAAATGAACCAGAATTGTTTCTCGGGTTGTATTGAACTTGAAGTTATGTTAGTGATACTATTGCATGTACCTTTGATGTGATGAGCATGAACAATTGCCTTTGAAGTAATTAATGCAGATAATAAACCTTACTTGACTAGAATTTCTCTATTTCTGACCTTAGTTTTGCAAGGTGGTCTGCAAGTGATTAGACTTAACTGTAGCACTTTGCAGTGAACAAAAAGTTGAGATTGTAAAGAGGAGGGCTATGGAAGAGCAATTCATACCCAGGGTTCCACAGTCTGTAGTCGAGCTCATTGAAAGTCTTTTGTCTAAAAATCATTGGATTTAAGATGTGAAGGTAAAACTTGTGCTTTGATCGGTTTATTGCATAATTTTTTAAAGTCTCCCCACTGGATTTTGAATTTCTTACCAAAAGAAACACTCAAGTTTGTTTTTTTAGACAAAAAATTATACTTTCTACTCTCCCTGCTACCCACTTAGGAATGAGTTCCTACTGTGTTAGTGTAGTCTGCACAACCTTTATGTTCGAATCTAATATTGGTTCAAAATCTTTCAGAAGTTGATGTTGTCTATGCACATGATTGTTTATCGTACTATCAAGAAAGAAATCCCAAATCATCTAATAGCTATTATTTTTATGATCTCAGAGGATGGAAGAAGTGGAGAATTTGTTATAGGCAGTGACCAATTCCCAGCATATCCTATTTGAATAATCAGGGTTAATTGATTGATCATTTTGGTTTGTGATGATGCAATCTCAGAAGAATAAAAAGGTAGTGCTCCCTAAGCCGAGAAAAAAAAGGAGGTGGCGTAAATTTGCGAGGACGAAGATTATACTCCATTTACTGATCAATGGAGAAGGTCCAGAACCAATTCAAGACATGATTGCCTAGTAACTTTCAATGTCCTTATGTTATTGTTCATGATTAATGAATACTTCTCTGATAGAAATTGAAATTTAGCTATAACATCATATGTTCCATACATTTGATGACTATATAAAATCAGCTGTAAATTCTTAGTGCTATAACATTATCCGCTATAAGATCAGTGGTGAAAGCCTAAGTGCTAGAACATCATCTGCTACCTTAGAGGGACCACAACCATTTCTTTAGAAAACATGAAGATTAATTATATCTAAATGTTAATTTTTAATATAATAATTATTACATTTGTGTGTATCACTTGTGTCCGACATCCTCACATCCATCATTCTAAGGTTCTTACAGTTGATCATTCATGTTACTATCCTGAACAGATTGAGTATTATGTTGAGCTTTGCTCAAGGCTGATCAGAATAGCAGCTGCATTTACATTGAAAGTGTAAGCATCAGTGTGTTATACTGCTATTCAGGTTGAATAGCGGCTGCCTTGCTCAGACACCATTTTGATTCAATTTTAAGGGGTAATATTTCTTTATAGTTCATTTTCATGTACTGTTCTTCGTTCATCTCCACGTCATTTATCTACCTCTTGAGTGTATCAATAGGTTTTGCACATCCTTCTCGCACCCGTATCCCCGACGTACTTATTTTCTCAACACTATCTGCATCATTTATAAATTTTCCATAGTTTATCTTCACCCACCTTTGTCTCTCAGTTCTTTTTTAATTTACTATTTCCTTTCTGCCATCATTATGTGTCAGGAGTAGTGTTTTTATATTCAACATAGTTTCATGATTTTTTTGGGTAATAAAAACTTTACAATTGATGTGTACATGCTTCTAAGAGCTCACATATTTATTTGAGGATAAAATTAGAGATTTCGTTGCCCTTCAAGCAACCCATGAATCAGAATTAAACCAATTGGGTGTAGATTTGAAAAGAGAGCGTGAGAAACTCACTCTTATGAATCAAAGTGTGGAAGGTACTCCCACAAAAAAAATTCCCCTTTATTATCCCTTGCCACTTGAGCATTTGATTTGATCCTTGTCCTTTCTTTTCTTTTTTGTTCTTAGAGGAAAGAAAACTCAGAGGATCTACTCAGCAGGAGTTAAGCTCATTAAGAGTGCAGAAAGACTAGGTTAGTCATAAATTATTACCATTACTATCAGTTACTTTTGTAGCCATTCATGTTGGATAATTGGTTGATGCAAGATTTTCATTTGGATAGGCTCATAATTTGGTACAATCCCACAAGTTCAGTACCATGTTTCCAGAATGAATGCTAACGATTACGTTTTTTTAAGCTTCAGATCTTATTGGTCTGATAAAGAATGTTGTCTCCACCATCTTTGCCGATAAGTATACAATATTCTTTAAACTATAAATTAGAAACATAAAACCTAAAAACTCCATAGCTTAGGCACATGAAAGAAAAGCATTCTAACTAAATTTCAATGGAGGTGAAAAAAGCAAGTGGAAGAACCTGTGAAGTATTAGAAGGACACTGAACCTGTGAAGTATTAGAAGGACACTGAACCTGTGAAGTATTAGAATGATACTAAACATGTAGGTTCCTTTTCCAACAGAAAGAAGTGGTATTATAACCATTTTGTGTACTGAAGTCTTTTATGTTACTATTGACTATGCAGGATACATATTTGTTATTATAGTATTGGAACTTTTGTGAATATATGTGCATAAGTTTTTGTGGATATGTCTAAATGAAACCTGACTGATTAAGGCACTGATTCACCACTGATTTGTTCCTGAACTGTGATGCTTAAAGTATTCAGTACTTAAAGTACTATGATGCTTCAATTTTTGTGATGTTTAATTTTTATTATCTGTGATACTTAAATTATTCAGTACTGAAAGTACAATGATACTTAATGATCTGTGATGCTTAAATAGTTCATTTTTTGTGGATATGTGATGCCGAAAGCATTCAACACTAATACCTTTCCTGATTTGTGATTCTTATGGCAATGATTGATCATTGTTCTTTCGATATTGATTTTTGTGGTTGGCATGATTAAAAGCAATGATTTTGCAGATGGAGTGTGATCTCTTTTATCTAATTTGATGCAGAATGGAGTCTTTTAAGTTTTATGATTAGAGCTAATTTATATGAAAAATGAAGTCTTTCTAATTGAATCTAATTGATATGTTCATCCTTTATCCATATGATCAGAGCTCAATTTCTAATTGAACACTTCTCAATATCTACATTACCCACTAATAATTTATTTCACAGATCTCAACTGGAAACTAAATTTTCGACACCTCAAGCATCTGCTGCTGCTGAAGGACTTCAACCTGCTGATCTTATTCATTTTTGTTGTTGCAAAACCTCTCTATTTGGGGACGATCTCTTGTTGATATACAACCAATCCTCCTGGACTAAGATATCAGACTTACTAAGCGTAGGACCTTTTATATCTAGATAGTAACTCTTCAAAGTTAGACTAATGCAACCTCTTTTATATCTAGATCAGTAACTCTTCAAAGTTAGACTAATGCAGCCTTTTGAAAGAACTTATTGGATATCTAGCCTGCGAATGACCTAACACGGGGTGGAGGTTAAACATATCCAAATGGATCCATAAGTTTACACCTTCATTAGTTAGGAAAACATTTGATACTCTTGTAATCCTTCATTTTACTTTCTTTCTAGGGTTTGGAGAGCCCAATATACCTCCCAACTACTTTTGGTGGATGTTTTGCATTGAAAAAATTATTTTGTATACAATTATTAAAAACATAATCTATACCGTTATTATTTTGATTAATAATGTAATAATAATTTTAAATTCACAAATTCCAAATTAGTAAATGAAGAATTATTAATTCGAATAAAATAAAGATATAGTGTAATTTGAATAGTTTATAAAATTATAATTTATTCTTCTATGAGAACGTGACAGATGACCTCTCATTACATTATGAACTATGCACCATTTTTTTTACTTATACACTATATTACTTAAATTATATACTAAACTTTTAGGCAAAATTTTGGGAAAGATCGTCTTTCTACTGGCTTATGGAAAGATGAGGATTAATTAGAATTATAGAAGATAAAAAAATTAGTTACAATATTAAAATTTTATTATGCAACTTACAGTAGTTATAAGTTTATGGCATGATGAATGTAAGCAGAAAATTTTATCTTGATTTTTTTTTTCTAATTTGCAATTTAAACATTGGTCTTTCCATAACTTATGGAAATACCATCTTTCAAGAGTTGGAAAACTTTTAAAATTAGTTATCTTTAAAAGATGGACTCAAACTTTTAAAATCAGTTAACATATTATTAAAATTAGATTTATCATTTTTTATATGTTATATGTTCTCTTATACCTCCATTTATAATTAAGAATATTTTTGATATTTTCTTTTAAAAGACACATATACTCTATTTGGCAGAACTTATAAGTTGTTTTGCTTGTAAGCAAAACACTTTTTACTGTTTGGTAAATTGCTAAAAAAATAGGTTATTTTTAAAGAAAAATATATTTTTGGGGAAAAAACACATGCTCTGTTTGGCAGAACTTATAAGATGTTTTGTTTTTAAGCAGAGCAATTTTTAGTGTTTGTAAAGTGCTAAAAAGTAGCTTATTTTGAAAGCAGAAGGTATTTTTTGGGGGAAAGCAAAAACTGGTCTCCCCCTACTTTCAAAATAAGCCAACTTTGCTTACAGGTATAGCTCTGCCACACAAAGTCATAACCTGGTCTCCCTCTACTTTCAAAATAAGTCACTTTTGCTTATAAGCACATCTCTGCCAAACGGAGCCATAATTTTATAAATTTAATTAAATAATTATTGATTCATCATCAACAAATATTCATTATTCAGATCACTATATTTTTTGCAACGTAAAGTATTTCTTCACAACTATCAGTAATTTTCTATGTAAAAAGTGTATATATATGTGTGTATTATTTTTTTGTTTAAATAAATACATTTAAATATTTTTTACATTGTATTAAAAAATACATTTAAATATATTTAAAATATATTTACATTGTTTTCTATTTGATTTTTGTTTAAATATAAAATAATTAATTATGTTACATCAACAAATAGTGAGTCAATTTTTTATTTTAAAGAATGAAATATATTATATTTTAAATTTTGTATCGTGTTAATTATCTTATGGATATAATTACAACAATTTATTAATTATTAAAATTATAAAGTAGAATTTAAAATTATATTATATTTTCATTTTTGTTCGTAAATCCGTGTATTGGCAAGGGTGTTATCTAATTTATCTTAATTAAAGCAAGTCTAATAACTTCCCTATGATAGGAATTTTCATTTGATTATAAGGATTCTACATGTTTTTCAGCTCCAACAATTTCCCCATCTCATTTCCTAAAATAGATATTTTGATGAGAGATATCATTTACTTCCCTATATTTGCAAAAAAGAAGAAAATTATAAGGATGGGAAATTTAATGCAATTCCAATTGAATGCATAAAGTCATAACAAAATACTAATTTTTCTATTAAAAATTCAAGTCTCATATTTCCCTCATCATTCAATTCCTACAAAAAAAAGTACCTTGACTTCCAATATTTTTTTGGAGAAAACTACCATAATCTCAAACTCATGTGGAATGTTTATTTATATTTTTCTTTTAGAATTTTGTCAATAATAATTTGTTTAGCAATCTCTTTCGTTTCTAACCACTGGAGCAACCCAACAATACTAGCACCCTGTATCCCACATATTTTTCTTCACTTCACTAGTTTGTAGTCTTCTCTATCTCTTCGTCTTTGTCCCATATACTATATCTATTTAAATTATAATATTTATGCTAATCCTCTCCATCATTTTCTACAAATTAAGGTGTGCTTTTGGTTTTGGAATGAATGGGTAAGTGGTAAAATTATTGTTGAAAAAAAATCAACTTTTCAGGTTACATGCATTATTCTGCATGTTCGATGGTTCAAACCACGAATTAGTAAAAACTCCACAGCCTTTTAATATGTAGATATCATGTTTCTTCTAAGTTCATAACTTTTTGATTTTTTTTTAGATGTTGTCACCTTTTATTTCAAATCAGATGAATATATAAATAGAATACCGAAAGAAAACTAGTTTCTAACTAACATCAAAATTTAATTTCAAATTTGCTATATTCATTGTTTTTAAAAACTAACTTAAATTTTATAATATATTTTAAAGTGATTAAAAATGAACTTTAGCTTTAAAGGAAAAAGTAACTATAATGTTATAAATGTCAAGATTATGCAAAATAGGATAGTTGTTGGAGTAGGGAATATTGAGTTTCATACCCTCTTATAGAGAAAAAATTAAGGAAGCGGTTGGACTTGCTCCTACGTAGCAAGCTGAAAAGGAGGAGCAAAAATAAAGTCAAAATCCAAAAGATTGATGTACTTCAAAAAAATAATTCCAAAGGTTGATGTAATCTACCTTTGAACTATGTACACATATGAAGATGGTGGTGATCAAGATCCTTATTGACGACATTGACACACCATGCACGAAAATATTTTACGAGCCAAAGATTTCTCTGACGGACGTTTCTTGGGCGAATTCAGTTCACCACCATCATCAGTAACACGGGATTCATCGACCGCCTCCTCGTCCTCCTCGCACCACCGGCCGATGAACTCTTGAAACCCGTTTCCGGCATAGTCA
>JAULKM010164798.1:0-16135 GCA_032355605.1 Rubia tinctorum | reverse complement strand
CACTCAATTCTCACCACACATTTCCACTTGCAAAAATAACACCTAAACCTATGGTGCCAAACATAGAAAAACAGAGGGAGTATTGCAACTATGCTCTTTTACCTTTTATTATTGTAATTAAACTCCATCTTTCCATAAGGCTATGGAAAGATGGTTTTTTTTCAAAATTTTACCTAGAATAATATTAATAAACTATTTCAAAAATAAAATATATTTTACATAATTTTTAATCTACCACATACGACAAAATCTTAGGAAAAACTGTGTTTTCATAGGGTTACAGAAAGATGGGGTTTATAATTATTAAAAAGTAAAAGATTTTAATTGCGATGTTAAAATTTTATTATGCATTGTGTAGTAGTTACAAATTTATGACACATTAATGCAACCCAAAAAATTTATTTTAATTTTTTCTAATTTTCAATTTAAAGTTTGGTCTTTCCATAATTTATGAAAATTTTGTCTTTCAAGATACGGTTTATTAGTTTCATGTTGTTTTAAATTATTGTAAGTTGGATGTGAATTAGATTATTGATATATATATGGACAATATGGTGTTTTTCTATAATAATTGAACTCAACATTTTTAGCATTTGATAATGTGTTTGAATATTTTTTAAAAATTTATTTTAATATAATTAATTATAAAACTCATTTTTTTAAAATCGACTATATGTTAAAACGGGGTCATTTTATATTGCAATGAGTTTCCTATAATTTTAAAAAAAATTGTATTGTAATGTATAAATAATTATAATTTAACAGTAAAAATTATTGAAATGTGATTTTTTATATCCGTTTCTTTAGTATTGGCACACTTTTCATTTTGGTTTGTTTCTTTTATATTGGCACACTTTCCATTTTTGATAATATTCCTTCAAGCGCGGCGCAAAGGCCAAGGCGCTCATCACGTGGTCTCTGCAAATTTTGCAGTCTGGGCACGAGCTCAGTGAGTGAGTCGAGTTGCTTCAAATGCATCCTGCTCTTAACCCCCCATTGTGGGATTTTTGGGCTCAATTTTTAATTGAGTCCGAATTAAGCCCCCCATTGTACATGACCTAAGGTTTATAATCCAATTAGAAAAAAAAAGATTGTTCAGTTTTATTAAGAGGATTAGTAGAGACAATCACTTAGAACAAGTACAATAGGGGGGCCCAAATCACCAAATCCAAAAACCCCCCACAATGGGGACTCGGAGCGGGCTGCTTCAAGCTGGTCCCGTTGGGAGGACTGAGACCGCTCCCAGCGGTCCTCCCCAAGTCAAGCACATGGGCTGTCAGAGAAGCAAATGTTGCGGCTTGATTTTTTGACCAAGGGTGCCACGTGACCCCCTATCACCTCTGTCGCCCCCTTTTTAAATTTTTAAAAAAATCAGATTGGGACTCGTGGCTCAATCTGGTGGTGTCATGTCTCCCAACTGATTTTTTTAAAAAAAAACTTCTCAAAAATCTGGAAAAAATATGGAAAAATCTAAAAAACTTGAAAAAATAAATTTTGGTTATCTTTAAAAATCAAAATTAATATTTAAAAAATATATTTTTTTGGTTCTTAAAATAAATTTTAAAAATTGAAATTAATTTCAAAATTTAAAGTTTTTTGAAATGAAATTAAATTCAAAAATTACAAATGTATTATTAAATTTCACATTTGAATTTATTTTGTTAGTTAAATTTATTTAAATTAAATATTAAAGTAAAATTAATGAGTATGATATAAAAAAATTAAGTAGGGTCCATGGAGTAGTTTCAAAGTTGGCTCAACCAATGTGGAAAAAATTGAGTGATTTAGTTGAGGGCTCAATTGCTGAAGTGGAAGAGAGAGATTGATTATTTAATTAATTGAAACTGCAAAAGCGGGTTCAGAGCGGGCTTACCATTGTACATGGTCTTATACTGCGCTACGTTCCTAATTGTTAGAATAAATCAGTTAGATGATTAGATTTGGTTTTATCTTGTTGACCGATTTAGAGTTATATTAGGAATAGTCTACCTTTATGGTTTATACTATCTATTTATTCTCTTCATGGTCAATAATAATCATTATGGGAAATCATTCTATCATGATATCAGAGCAAGTTCTGATCCTAGCCTAAACCCTAAATTTTTTTTGTCTGGTAGCCTCTCCCTCTCTCTCTCTTTTCCGAGCGACCAAGCACCACCTGATTCCTGCGTATTTTCGGTCAAAATTCCATCCAAATTTAGGCAACTCCGGCAGTGATACTTTTGGCGTCTCTCCAATTTCCGGCACTGTCTTCATCCCTCTGCTATTTCCAGCGGTCAGCTCAAACATCTCTCCATCAGTCCAGCGGTCAGTTCCGGGTTTTTGTCTCCGTCCCTCACTAATCTAAGACATCGTCGGTCAGCATCAAAGGCGTTCTTCTCAAACTCTCCGGCCCAAAAGGTGTTCTCTTCAGCTGTCTGTCTCAATATCTCCAGCCTGCTTTCAAAGGCGTTCTCCGGCCTTCTCTCAAAGGTGTTCTCCGCAGCTTCAAACTAGTGAGTTTTCCAGCGCATAAAATCCACGTGCTCGCAGGTGTCCAACGCGTGTTCACAGGCTATATTCGTGCGTCGCTCCACTCTCGTGTGAGTTGCACGCGCGCAACTGCTCTTCCGCACGTACCGGTATGCGCGAATGAGTTCCACGTGCCTCATATTCTCAGCGCATCTGACGGTCCAGGAGGCAAATTTTTGTAATTTTGTGATTTTTCCCTTTGTGATATGGCTCTCTTTGGCTCTCGAAGGTGTGATATTTCGAGTTCTACTAGATTTTCTTATCATTGACGACACGATGGCTCCAAGTGGATTGTAGATTCTGACGCCACAAAACACATGACATCGTCCCCCACTGTTGTTGATCATGTGACACCTTATGATGGTTCTGGATGCATATATGTTGGTAATGGTTCTCAACTCCCTATTACTCATGTTGGTGAATCTCGGATTTCTAAATCCTTGTCTCATTATGACGTATTTATTATGCCTGATATTACTAAAAATTTGCTCTCGATTAGCAAATTAACTCGGGATTTAAATGTTGTTTTCTAATTTGATGATCACTCATTTATTATTCGGCATAAAATCACTAGTGAAACTTGGGTCACGGTCATAGTGAAAATGGACTTTATGTTTTAGACAATGGTGCATCTGTTTTACTCTCTACTGTGGAGTTTAATAAGTCACGTGGGTCTTTTGAAATCTGGCATGCTCGAATTGGTCATGTTCCAAATTCCATTATTGCTGGTTTGCATGCTTCTGGATCCTTAGTTGTCTCATCGATTTTGCATAAACTCACCCTTTGTGAAGCATGTGAAAAGGCTAAAGTGAAACGTTTATCTTTTCATTCAAATGATAAACATGCTGCTAGGGTACTTGATCTGGTTCATTGTGATTTATGGGGGCCTTCTCCTATTTCATCTACTGATGGTTTCTCCTACTATGCCATTTTAATTGATGATTATTCCCGACTCTCGTGGTTTTATCCAATGCGCCGCAAGTCTGATTTCTGGGATCTTTATTGCCAATTTGAGGCTTTTGTGGAGAACCATTTATCGTCCACCATTAAGGTGTTTCAGAGTAATGGAGGGTTTGAGTTCGTAAATAGTCGCTTAAGCCCTCACTTTCAAACAAAAGTCATTCATCATCAGATTTCTTGCCCATATACTCCGGAGCAGAATGGTCAGGATGAGTGCAAGCACTGCCACATTACTGAGATGGGTTTGTCTATGTCGTATCACTCTCACATGCCTCTCTCCCACTGTCCTAATGCCTTTGCTGCAGCCACTTATACCATCAATCGGTTGCCTACTCATGTTCTTGGCGGACAATCACCATATGAGGTTCTTAATGGTTGGGTACCCATATTTGCCAATTGTCATGCTTTTGGTTGTCGTTTGTTCGCCCATTTTCATACCACAAGCTATCTCCTCGCAGTATTCCATGTGTTTTTATTGGATACAACTCGCAGTATAAAGGTTTTCGGTGCCTTGATCGCACTACTTGCATAATCTATGTCACTCGACATGCTCGTTTTGATGAGACATGCTTTCCATTTGCCCCATCCATTCCTTTGGCGAACGGTTCTACACCGTCAGTGTTAGATGTTTATGATTTTATTGATTTTGATCCTGATTCGGCACCTCTTTTGCCTCCAGTTGCTCCTATGCGACTACATCTTCTTCAGTACCTTGCTCTATTTGTGCCACAGATCCGCCAACAGCACCACGACAGGGACCTTCTGCCTCTCAGCCAGTCACTCTACCTGCTTAGTCTCCGCCCAGCTTGGATGCTTCTTTACCAGTCTCCTCGGTCGGTTCTACTCCTCCGGTATCTCCTCCTTGGACTCGCACTCATCGCATGGTCACTCGATCAGTGACTGGAGCTATTTATCGCATAGATTATTCAGATATTATCACTCATGGTCTTACTGCTACCTTGCTTGATCAATCTGAGCTGACAGATTATTGCATTGCTCTTCAGAATCGGGCCTGGGTTATCGCCATGGATGACGAGATGGTGGCTCTTTGTGGTCAGCACACTTGGGTTTGATGCCTCACCCTTCAGACGCTAACATTGTTGGCTCTAAATAGGTTTATCAGCTGAAGTATAGACCATATGGTACTGTTAAGCGTCATAAGGCTAGACTTGTGGCACAAGGTTTCTCGCAGATTCTGGGTTTTGATTTTGATCACACTTTCAGTCCAGTAGTCAAGGCCTCCACTGTTCGGACAATTCTTGCTATTGCCACCATGCGCTCCTGGCTTCTTCATCAGCTAGATGTCAAGAATACCTTTCTTAATGGTGTTCTCGATGCTTCAGTTTTTATGAAGCAGCCAGTTGGTTACAGGGATCCCATTCATCCAGATTATGTTTGTCGCTTGCGAAAGGCCATTTATGGACTTAAGCAAGCTCCTCTGGCATGGTTCCGGCATTTCAACTCTTATTTGACTCAACTCGGTCTTCAGTGCAGCTCTTCTGGCATGGTTCCGGCATTTCAACTCTTATTTGACTCAACTCGGTCTTCAGTGCAGCTCCTCCGACACGTTATTGTTTATTCTCTTGAGGGGTTCCTCGTTACTTTATCTTCTAGTGTACGTGGATGACATCATCCTCACAGAGAATGACTCGACTCTCCTTCGTCAGTTTATTGACCGGACGCATTGTGAGTTTGCGATTAAGGGCCTTTGGGCTCTTCATTACTTTCTTGGCCTTGAAGTTTTGCCTACTTCATCCGGTTTACTTCTTGTTCAAGCAAAGTATGCTCGGGACATTCCAACTCGTGCAGGGATATCCAATGCTCAACCAGTCTCTACACCCTTTGTGTCAGGTTCTCAGCTGCACAATTCTACTAGTCTCCCGTTCCGAAATCTGACTCTATATCGTTCATTGGTTGGAGCTCTTCAGTACTTGAGCATCACTCGTCCATACTTAGCTTCTCAGTTAACACAATCACTGAGTATCTACAGGACCCCAGAGATGATCATTTTGCTGTAGTTACACGGATTCTGCCCTATGTTCAAGGTACTCTTCATTTCGGTCTCACATTTCATTCTGCTGATTCTCCTGAGGTATTGGGGTATTGTGATGCTGAATGGGCTCGCTGTATGGAGACTCGTCGATCAACTCATGGATATGTTGTCTTTCTTGGTGGGAATCTTATTTCCTGGAGTGCCAAGAAACAGCCCACAGTTTCTCGTTCTAGCACTGAGTCTGAGTACCGAGCTCTAGCCAACACTGCTTCAGAGGTTGTCTAACTCACTCACTTGCTTAGTGATCTTCCAGTTCCTATGTCCAGCCCTCTGTTGCTGTTATGTGACAACAATATCGCTATCTTCTTAGCTCATAATCCAGTGGCTCACAAGTGGACGAAGTACATCGACATTGACTATCACTTTGCTCGGAAGTTGGTGGCCTCCGGAAAGCTTCGAGTTGCATACGTACCCACTTCTCTTCAGATAGCGGACATCTTCACCAAGGGGCTATCTCATCCGTTGTTTGAGTTCTTCAGATCCAAGTTGTGCATCAGTGAACATCCGACGCTTTTCTTGAGGGAGGGGGTGTCAGAATAAATCAGTTAGATGATTAGATTTGATTTTATCTTGTTGGCTAGTTTAGAGTTATATTAGGACTATTCTACCTTCATGCTTTGTACTATCGATTTATTCTCTTCATGATCAATAATAATCATTACGGGAAATCATTCTATCGCTAATATATATTATATTCTTATTTGATAGAATGTAAAACCAACAAATAATTGTGGTTGTGTGTATTCATATATATAGTGAGTACAAAGGGTACATAAGGTAGACTTAGATACGGAAAAAGATATATACAAAACCAATTAGAAAGGGTATTCCTTTCTTAACCTTATTCTAATTCATCTAATATTCTATTACCCCCCCCCCCTCAAGCGAAGCGTGAGACTTGTCGTAATGCAAAACTTGGACCGTAAGAACTCAAACTGAGGATGAGGTGAACCCTTTGTAAAGATGCAAGAAAGTTGTTGGTATGTAGGAACATAAGCAACCTTGAGCATTACCAGAAGACACCATCTCACGTACAAAATTATAATCAATACCAACGTGCTTGGCTCTTTTATGTGAAACTAGATTATGAGCAAGAAAGAGAGCACTATTATTATCACATAGAAAAACAGGTGGCACATGTGCAGTAACGCGTAAATCCCGAAGTAAATTCATCAACCAAGTTAGTTCTGCTGGAGTATTGGCATAGCCCGATATTCTAATTTTGAACTAGAACGAGAGACTAAAGGTTGCTTCTTAGCACTCCATGAAACAAGGTTGCCACCAATAAAAATGGCATAACCATAAGTAGACCTACGAGTCTCAATAAAACGAGCTCAATCAGCATCAGAATAACCCAAAACTGGTAAAGCAGAAGAATTCTTGCGAAACTAAAGCTCATAGTGCATAGAACCACAGACATAATGCAGAATTCGAGTAACAGCCTGATAATGGTCATCAGTAAGAGACTACATATACTGAATGACCGTCTTCACAACATAAGAAATGTCGGGATGCACAATGGACAAATAAATTAGTGCACCAACAAAAGAGTGATAAAGTGTGAGATTTCTAAATGGCTTACTACATGTGTTTGAAAGCTGTGAAAATGCTACAAAATGGATAGCAACAGGCGCCAAATCCTTCATTCCGGCGCGCAATAAAATGTCCTTGGCATATCTATCTTGTCCAAGGAATAAGCCATAGAAAGTATGAACAACCTCCAATCCCAAGAAATACTGTAAAGTGCCAAGATCGGTAATCTTGAATTCCTGATTAACCCTATCGATAAACTTTCGAATGAGATTACCATCATTCCCAGTGAGAATAATGTCATCAATATAAAACCAGCAAATAAAATAGAGTGGAACCTAGGGAAAACACAAATAAGGAGATATCTACAGAACTGCACACAAAACCCAGGCCAACGAAAAAAGAATTGAAATGTTGAAACCAAGCACGAGGTGCTTGTTTCAAACCATAAATGGCCTTGCACAAAAAACATACATAATCAGGATGCATCGGGTCTTTGTAACCAGTAGGCTGCTCCATATAAACCGGGGAATCAAGAACACCATTTAAAAATGCATTCTTGACATCAAGCTATCGTAAAGGCCAATTACGAGTGACAACAAGAGACAAAATAGTACAAACAATAACAGGTAATTGTGAAGAACCTTGAGCAACTAACCTAGCCTTGTGTCGATCGATTGATCCATCAGATTTGTATTTTATACAATACACCCATTTGGAGCCAACAATATTAACGTTAAGAGGACGCAGAACCAACTCCCATGTCAGTTGAGTGCAAAGAGAACCCATCTTTAAGTCCATATCAGCAACTCAGTCGGGATCTTTGACCATAGAACAATGACTACGAGGCACGGCCTTTGCAAATAAGGCATTCAGTAAACTATAAATATCATAATTAGAAAAATCCTTGTACCGCAAAGAACCTGTGCGCGAATGGGTAGCCATTGGATGTCTAGAAGAGGGATCCGGAGCTGGAGATGACTCAGATCCCAAGGCAGGCACGAAACCCAAGGAGTCAGGTATGACACCCAAGGAAGACGTCGAAGGCGGTGACACTGGGGAAACTTGACTCACTGGGACTACCGGTTGTGCTGGAGACGTCAGGGCTAGCGGCGAGTATCGTCGACGCATGGCCAGTGTGGCCGGTGCATGTCCTCTACTCACGATCGATGTGGCCGGTGCGTGAAGCTAATGCGCAGTCGGGGTGACTGTCTCTTGGGTCGGCAGAGTCTCCGTCATCGGCTATGCTGGCATCGCTGGCTGCTGTCAATCATGCTGCCAGTCAGTCACCCTATGGGAAAAAATACATTTTTCTGAAGAACCATGAGCTTCCGATGAAATCTAAAAATTCAAATCCTCCAAAATAGTGGGTGATTCTGAAGGAGCAGATGGCTCAAACACCTCCGATGGAACAGATGAAGGCTCCAAAAAAACTGAAACATCCAGTGATGATAAATCTCTAATAGTTCCAGTACAGGTAGCTGGAAAAAATAACTCATCAAATTGAGCATGACGAGTGATGTACTCTTTCTTCGTGAGAGGATCAAGACATCGATAGCCCTTGTACTATAAACTATATCCCAAAAATATAAAAGACATACTCCGAGTGCCAGTTTATGCACATCACATGGCCTCAAATATGGGAAAATCGATAACCTAATGGATGAAAATTGGAGTTGGCAGGTGTAGTAGCAAAAATAACTGAGAGAGGAGACTGAAAAATAAAAACAGAGTAGGCAATTTGTTAATGATGTAGACTGTTGTCGAAAAGGTATCATACAAAAATGAATGATGAAGGCGGGATGAAAGAGCATCGATAAACCTGTCTCTGTAATATGATGATGCTTACTCTCTGTGCGACCATTTTGGTCTAGAGTGTAAGGACATGAAAGCTGATGATGAATGCCTTTGGATGCAAAATGGGTTCGCGTGTGATGATTCACAAACACGATTCCACCATCACTCTGAAAAACTTTAATGGTGGTAGAAAATCGATTCTCAACAAGTATTTCAAATTGCATATAAGCCTCAACAAAATCAAACTTTCATCGTAGATGATATAACCAAGTAAACCGAGAATAATCATCAATAAAAAGGACATAATAAATGTACCTGATGCGCGAGACAACAGGTGAGGGTTCCCAAAGATCACAGTTAACTAGATCAAGTATGCGTGGTGCGCATTTTAAATTATCACTAAAATAAAGACGCTTGCCTTTGGCCATCTCACAAGCGAGACATAAATGAGGCTTAGGCAACAAACTAGTAACTGACGAAAATCTAGACTTGCTCAAAGACGAAATGATGTTGTGAGGCACATGACCCAATCTACAATGCCAAAGTTCAAAAAATGCTTTAGAGGAACTCGATCCAACAAAAGCAGAGAAAGCAGCATCACCATAATCCAAAAATATAAGCCATTATCAAGATGATCTTTGCCAATAACATCTCTTGTGAACTTGTTCGAATAGTGAAGGAAGAATCATCAAAACAAATAACAACATTCATATCCCGAGTCAACTTGCTAAAAGATAGTAAATTTTTAGTAATATGAGGAATCACTAAAACATCAGACAAGGATAATGAATCAGAGACCTGAGAATGACTAACATGGGTAATGGTAAGAGCAAAACCATTACCAACAAAAACACGATGGTTACCAGAATAAGGAGTCACACATTCAAGAGCGGACTGAGAAGAAGTCATGTGGTTGGTCGCACCAGAATCAACTATCCTGCAAATATCTGGTAAAGAGGAAGGAGAAAAAAACCAGTGAGACCAAATGAGAACATGTAGAGTCAACATGGCCCGGGACGAGACACCATTGACACTCGAGTCGATCAAAAGAATCCATATTTTTTATAAAAAAACACTGTGACAAACTACTGGCAGAAGTGGAGGGCGCATGAAATTATGCGCGACAGGGAAGAAGGTGAGCTTTCGTGTCACGCGTGCGTGATTACACGCGCTTCTGGAGAAGCCTGGTCGGGCGCGTGGATCTGACGCACATCCTAACTCCTGCAATGGATGAACACCAGAGAAGATGACAAGTGAGGAGGGGGTCAAAAAACAAATCGAAGAACCAAATTGGAAATGGGGAGAAGGCGGCAGTCGGTACCGGAAACCAAATCGGGCAAGATAGAGACTTGTCGAGGAACCTCATACTGCAGCAGGAAGCGGTGATGACGACCAAAAAAGCAACGATTGGCAGCGGTGAACAACGGTGAGGAAGTAGAGCAGAACAGACTTGACCTGTAGAAAACAGTGGTGGAAGTCAAAGATGGGCGGGATTCCGATCGGCAATCACCGGAGATTGGGGAGAGACGACGGTGATCGAAAAACAAGGCGGGTGGGCAGCGGCCCGAGATCAGAAAATTTGAGGAGAATTTTTTATTATTTTTGGGAAAAGTCAGAGAATTTTAGAGAAACCTGACTGACACCATGATAGAATGTAAAACCCACAAATAATTGTGGCAGTGTGTATTCATATATTTAGTGAGTACAAATGGTATACAAGGTGGAATCAAATATGGAAAATGATATATACAAAACCAATCAGAAAGAGTATCCCTTTCTTAACCCGATTCTAATTCATTTAATATTCTATTATTATTATGTGTTACAAGCACATGCATGTTGAATATAGCATCACAGAGTCTTCCCCCTACACATTTGCGCTTTGTCTTGCAGATTATTAGTATCGATAAGGACCGACATTCATGTGAGTGTTCTTGTTCATCCCCAACAATAATACAATAAAACACGTGTTTGACGAAGCTTATAAACAGTTCCACTTATAAGCTAAACAACTTTTGGTATTTGGTAAACTATTTTTAAAACTATTTATTTTAAAAGTGTAATGTTTTTTTTGGAGGAATAGCTAAACCAGCCTACCTTACTTTTGTAATAAGCATACTTTACCTAGGCCATGTTAGAATTTATCTAAATTGAATTGAATTGGACTAAAAAGTGCGTGGTAGAATATTTACAATATGATTAAATTAAGCTAAATTTCATCAAGTAAATTTTCACTTCACTTCACTGAACAAATGTGAAGTGCAAAACATGACCTTATAAGTACAACTCTACGAAGCACAACCATAATACTATAACAAATTACTCAACATTATTCATTTTAGAATATAAAGTACTCACTTCGTTCAACTAATATTGGCACATTTTTATTCAACTTTTTCAATGCATGTTTGATCATAAATTTCATATAGTGTATAAATTGTATTATTATTATGTGAGGCATCGTTAGATTTTTTGTAACATATACTTTTAAATATCAAAATTTTGCATGCCGTCAGAATCTATATCAAAACTTATTAGTGGTCAAACATGTCATGAGAAAATTGGTTGAAAAGTGTGTCATGATTAATTGAACAGGTGGAGTATCACGTATTGAAAGTGCATAGCTAATATGATTAGTATGTAATTTTGAGGAGTATTTTGCCATGCTAGAGTTTATCTGAATTGAATTGAATTGAATTGAATTGAATTGAACTGAACTGAACTAAATTAAATTAAAATTAAGTGTAATGAAAAATAGATATAATACAACTAAATTAAACTAAATGTCATCAAATCATATTTCTACTAAACTAAATTGAATTGAAATGGAATGAAATGAGATGCAGATAAAGTTCGGAGAAAATAGTCTAAGTCGCTAAAAGGATAAAATCCTACTAAACTTGTATGCATGATATATTTTGCCTACCCGAGATAATTAATATATAAGTCTAATGAGTTGTTTTTCCCATAAGTTTTTTTTTTACAACCACACTTCATTCATTTTTTGTGTCAAATAAAGGGGGAGAGATTCTCCATATGATTCACACAAAGTGGGCTGGGAGACCCAATGCATCCCACACTAACTTGGTGTATAGGATTTACAATCCACACGAACTTGTGGTGTGTAGGACTGAATCCATCCCGTTGAGGGGTAATTCGAAACCAGGTTGCACCTGGTCGGACATAGAGACTTGACCATTTGGACAAGCCCAAGTGGTTCCTAGAAGTAAGCTGGTTTTGGAATAAAATCCTACTGAACTTATGTGTGGGATTACTGTAGCATATTATGTTGGAAATAAATTATTTAATTAAATTTCAAAAATAAAGTTTCCTCAAGCATGCAATCACATAAAGGTGGAGTCGCGAACAACGTTCAATGCCCTTGAAACGAATTAGCCACGTATGGGCATCGTTCCCCAGGATAAAACCACCGAAGACAACACCTTAAACCCTTAAGAGTTACCTCGGATTCACACTAGGCTCGCAAGCACTATCACCAGTCCGCAAGAGGGATACTACAAAATTCGGGACAGAAAAAGGTTAAGAAAAACTGGAGAGACAGAGAAGGAGCACTCGAGTGGTGTGTCTTTTCTGGGATTCTCGACGCCCTATTTATAGAGGAAAATCCTAACGTGTTTTTCTGATTTGAAGCGAAATTAATCGCACAATGTCCGTCATTATTTTCGTGTTAATTGCATAACGTCCGTATTTATTCTGATTGAATGATAGTTGGTAACGCTCAAATAAGAGATAATGACATCATCATTATCATCATAATAACATCCGTATTTATTCTGATTGAATGATAGTTGATAACGCTCAAATCAGAGATAATGGCAACATCATTATCATCATAATAACGTTCGTATTTATTCTGATTGAATGATAGTTGGTAATGTTCAAATCAGAGATAATGACATCATCATTATCATCATAATGAATCTTTAGACATTAATTCATTTCGGTAACCGATTTTATAGTACCCGCAACGTAGAATCCAAAAATGTCATTCACTGAACTCAATTCATTTCAGGTAGTACTCAAAATTGAGCCCAAAAATTAACGAAATCAACTTTTATTATATCATATTTTCCAACAATTACTAGTGCCCAAGTGATTCCTATAAGTAAGCTATTTTTGGGATAAAATCCTACTGAACTATGTGCGAGATTATTAGTTCACAAACACATGACCCTAATTATGATTTTTTTAGAACTTATTTTTCTAAATTTTTTTATTTGAATTAAATTAAAAATAAATGTATTAAAATAAAGTGATTATATGATTAGACTAAATTAATTCTTATCAAATTAAATTTTTACCAAATAAAATGAATCAAAACTATAATAAATTGAAGTGTAAATAATTTCATAAGAACGGAACCTAACTCTATCAGTGAGTCCGCGTCCTTTCTTTAACATTGAAACTCATGTTAGAGTTTAATACATGATGGGGTACAATTTATATGATTAATTATTGTTTGGTTGGTAGTAATTTATGTAGTAAGATAATTTCCAACACTATATCATACACCAATGGAGGAATGGATCATTAAACGTGGTTATATCGGACCATTAAAAATACTTTTAATGTGTCTTCTTTAGTCCTTCTTTTGATCAAAATCGATCAAAGTCGCCTTTCATTAGTGTCTGGAATCGGTTCTGAGTTCAGAACCCATTTTCATGGTACCAAAAAATAGTTGGTGGAAACCAATCGATTTCCGGCGGCCTCAAAGCTAGATCTGGAGAGAAAAAAAGATTGACAACAAAATATATGCACGAGTAAAGAATTGAAAAAATACAGATTTACAGCGGAGACAGAGAATCGACATGGCGACGGTCTTCAACGGCGGATTTCAGCGACGTGACAGCGGTTCGAAAAGCTGCGTTAGTGGCCTTCAGCGGTGGATAGGGATGGCAATGGGGCTGGGCTGGGCGGGGCGGGTACGGATTATGGTACCTCCATACTCATGCCCACCTAAAATTTTCATACCCATACCCGCCCATCACCCATGGCTGGTACAATATTAAAATCCACCCCCGCTTCATCGGGTATTATCCAAAACACATCCCCGCCCCATCACCCACTTGGATCTTCATACCTACTTCAATTCCATTTTACTCACCTCATTTATATCTTAAAAAACCTAAATTTTACTTTAAAATGACTATTTTTAATATTAAAGTTTAATAATATTTACATGAAAATATTATAAGTAAAACATGTACATTATGGATAAATAATAGTTTGTTATATAATAAATTAATGTGTACATAGATGGTATAGTGGAGCGGGGCGAGGGTGGGCAGATATGAACTAATATTCATGTCCGACCCACTACCCATGACGGGTATCAATTTTCATACTCATACACGTCCCACCCCCATGAAAACTATACCCGCCCTATTAGGGGGGATGCGGGGCGGAACTCCACCAAAACCCAACTCACTGCCATCCCTAGCTGTGGAGCACCTAACGGCGACGGCGGTGGGATGAGAGGCGGCGGCGAGAGGAGAGGCAACGGAGGGTACTGGAGGCAGGAGAAGGGTACTGGAGTTGGGAGAAATAAAGATGAAGCAATAAAATCTTAAGTTAATGTGTTTAGCTATATTGAGTCAAAAATTGAGCCCATTAAAAACAGTTCTACATTTAGAACTGCCTTTAAAATGAAAGGGTGACCTGTGATAACACTTCCAAATTCGGAAGTGATTTCAAACCCTAATTAAAGGTGAAACCGCCTTTAATTAGGTGAAACCGTCGTTAAAATAAAAAGGTGAACTGGGAGGGAGTTCCGAACTAGAAACCTCTTTTGGGAGAACCACCTTTAATTAATTGTCATTAAAGGTGAAACTGCCTTTAATCGATTTCCATTAAAGGTGAAACCGCCTTTAATTGATTTCGAACCGCCTTTAAAATATATTTAAAAAAAGGTGATCTGGGAGGGAGTTCCAAACTCTCAACCTCTTTCGGACCTCAACTAAAGGTGGTTCCGATGAAACTGCCTTCTAACACTACCTTTAATAGAATCTTCTCTACTAGTGACAATGTTTTTAGTTATATACTCATCCGTCCCACTTTAAAGTTTCGAATTGTTTGTTGCACAAATTTTAAGACAAGTCTACGTGGCTTCTTTTTAATGGGTGATAACAGTGTACCCACATAAATCAAATGAAAGGAAGAGTTAGTGACCACAAATTTATGACTAAATATAGAAATATTAGAATTGTGAAATTATTGGTGGGATGGACCAAAAAGAAAAATATAAAATTATTAGTAGGACGAAGAGAGTAATAATAAAATGAATGAAATTTATTAAAGAAATAGTGTAACTCTAACTTATTATGGAACATAGCAGTATTTTTATCCATAAATAAAAATCCATACAATGTAGTATTGCTCCCTCATGCCACTTTAAGCACAAATGACAAAACAAATCACGTGGATGGAGAAATCTAAGAATGCGATTTTGTGAGCAGTAATATAGGGACTATAATATAATGTTGATAACCACTTAAATAAATGAAATGATTCCGTTATCCATAATTTAGTTTTTTTTCGGTGGGGTTGTTTCCTTCGAGTAATGGATGCAATAACTATGAAGTTTATAATAATAGGAGCAACGTAATTGAAGTACCATTTTGATTCTATATTAATGACATACTTAGCTAATTAAAATATTTTATTTTAAATAATACACTTTTCATTTTTGGCAAGATTCCTTCAATTTCACCCCGTCATTCTACCTTTTACATTCTACATTCAATTTCATATATTTATTTTTTCCACTTAAATCCAAATAGTTAAACTTATAGTGTCATAAATAAATAAAACAGAATGAATATAACAAACGCGTAATTCTAAAACAGTGGATACGTGAACAAAATTTATGATTTTGCAATCGCATGTGACAAATCAAGAGTGGAGTAATGTTAACAGATACGTGGATGTTTCCTATCGGTTGCCGTTGCCCATTCACCGACATTGGACTTGGAGATTTTTGGAGTACTGTACACACTCAAAGGCATAACTAGTTGGACCATGTTGTAATTTGGTTTTCTAGAGAGAAAATAACTGCTCCTTCGTACCGGGTTAACCTGCATATAATTTGTTTACGATATTTAAAAAAACATGTTTTATCGTTAATATATTTAAGAGTTCGTCTCTTGAAAGACAGTTTTTCCGTAAGTCATGGAAATACCAACGTTTAAAGTCTAAATTAGAAGAAATGAAGATAAAATTTTCGGGTTGTATGAACCGGGTTATAAAATTTATAACTACTACATG
>JAULKM010164781.1:0-16137 GCA_032355605.1 Rubia tinctorum | reverse complement strand
GGTGAGATGAGTGCATTCATGTTACCTTGATGAAATATCTTTGCATGTGTTAAACTATTATTCTAATTGGACAGTCGTGGCAGAGGAATCGCATATTGGTAAGTCGATTCGGCAAATCCCATGCAAGGCATTGCCCTTTTAGGCAGGCTTTGTTCCTCTAAGAGAGGGCACGTTAGTATTGAGAGTAAGGGACGGGGATGGTCTGCGGAGTCACTGGATTAGAGCGCATCCCTAATTACGGAGACAGTGAGATAATTGAGGGCGCATTCCCTGAATTCGCCCTCTCCTTCTTCTACACAAAATACTTGTAGAAACTTTTTCCAAAAAAATAAATTATATCATATGGCTAATTCGCTGAACGCGCCCTCCTCATTGATTTCCAGTTTTACGGGTAAACCCATTTGCCCTCCCCATTGGTTTCCAGTTTTACGGGTAACGCCATTTGCATCCGGCTCTAAGTCAACTGGCCCCCAACAAGAAAGAACTCTAAGAAACGGTGGCCATTTAAGGTTGTCTGTAGAACTAATGACAGGCAATGTTTTGCGTCACCTACAAAGGAGAGAACAAGCAATTCACAGCCGAGGAGATATCTTCAATGGTTATCACAAGGATGAAGCAAATTGATGAGACTTTCGTTGGATACGAGGTGAATGATGCAGTCATTACCGTTCCGGCTTATTTTGATCGGACACAGCGTTAGGCGAGATGCCGGAACCATTGCTGGAATGAATGTGCTGAAGATCATCAACGAGCCCACAGCTGCTGCCATTGCTTACGGTCTCGACAATTCCAACCGCTTCACCGGGAAGAGGAATGTTCTCATTTTCAATCTCGGGGGCGGTACTTTTGATGTTTCGATCCTCGCTATCCAACCGGGTAATGTAGAAGGGAAGTCTGTTGCTGGTGATACTCACTTTAGCGGAGTTCTTGCTCGGTTGGGGGATTAATGCTCCATTTTGGACAGGTGATAGGACACTGGCAGGGTTTGGATGCAAAGGAGGGAAAACGCATTATGGAAATGCGTTCTCACCGTTGGGATTTAATTTTTATTTTAGTAAACCGGAGGACGCATCATCCTTGGATTTTATTTTTTTCGTAAATTAGAGGACGCATTATGATAATGCATCCTTACCCTTAGATATTTTTTTTCCCGCAAATTAGAGAACGCATTATGGTAATGCGTACTGAATGTTAATTTATTTATTTTTTCAGAATTTATTTTCAGAAATAGGCGGTGAAAAATGAAAATTTTGAGGAAACATTATGATATTGCGTCCTCAATGTTTAATTTTTTTTGTAATTAATTTTCAGAAATAAGTGTTGAAAAATTGAAAATTTGTTGAAAATAAAGGAAAATGTAGAGGACGCATTATGGAAAATGTCCTCTTGGTATTTTTTTTACTTTCAATCAATTTTTTTACTTTCAATCAAATTTTTATTTACTTATTTTATTTGAACTGTTGTGAAAAACATTTTATTTATTTATTAATGTAGGCCAATTTTATTTTAAGAAAAAGTGAGGAAAAAATGAGAGGACGCGTCCTCTACTTGAAATATTTTTAAATTTATTTATTAATGCTAGCCAAATTTATTTTTAAGAAAAAAATCGAAAAAAAATTAGAGGACTGATTCAATTTAAACATTTAAATTTTACAATTGAATTAAATATATAATCCCTCCGTCACACTCTAAATTGCTTATTTACTTTTTGAAAGTCAAACTTTACAAACTTTGACCCTAAATATATATATTAATATATAAATAATAAATATACCATGTGAGATATTGTTAGATTTGTCTTAACATCTATTTTTTAAATATTATTTTTTATGCGACATTATTGTATGTAACTAGAGATATTTACGGTCAAACATCCTCATTGAAAACCGTGAAAAGGTAAATAAGCAATCTAAAGGGCGGAGGGAGTATATATTTGCCATCATTATAACTAATTTATAAAAATATTATGATAACACTTATCTCTCATATAAAAAATATTTATATTCATTTATAATTACAATATATATAATTTTAAATTAAATGAAAAATCAAACTCTACTAAATAGATTGAGTTCGGATCCAATTATGCTCGTATATGTATATTATAAAATTGTACAAGACGCAGTTCGATAAAAAATTGGTTATAATTTAAATAAAAATATAATTTCCATATGAAGTCATTTTTAATAATATTATTGGTTATAATAATTTAATATAAATATATAGTATTTTCTTATAAAATCATTAATTTATTATTTATATTATAAATAAATATAATATTATTTTATATAAATATAACTATTTTATATACTATTGTAATTGAATTATACTTTATAATTACTTTAAAAAATATAATATTTTAATTATTGTTTGAATTAAAACATTATAATGTTAATTTTTGAGTTGTATAAGGGTCGAATTTAAATAAAAATATATTTTTCATATGAACTCACTTTTTAATAATATTATTTATTATAATATTATAATATAAATATATATTATTTTCTTATAAAATCATTAATTTATTATTTATGATATAAATAAATAATGCATAACCAGATAACGCATGACCGAAACGCGTCTCTTGCATGGGATCTAAGAACGCACTATCGTATAGCGTCTCTTGCATGAGTTCGGTCCCAAAAAAAACGAGAATGCGTCCTCCCTATTTTCATCCATGTCTCAAACACTGTAGCAGCATTCTTGTCATTTTCTCCATCAAATCATCTGAACCCCAGATCTTCCAAACCCAAAAATCAATTATTCTTCCACCTCTTTCACCACATCCACCTCCATTGCTGCTAATCGAGATGGTAAAGTCTCACAAAAAACTCTCTTCCCCAGCTGCATCAGAATCGGCGAGGATACAGATCATTAGGGCAACGAGAATGCAGTAACAATGATGATGAGGAAGCAATAACGTCGAGGCTGCGAGGGCAACTTGGAGGCGATGACGGTGAGGCCGCAAGAGCAACGATGAGAAGGCGGCAATAAGAAGGGCGCGATAATGGCGAGGCCTTGAAGGCGGCGACGACGACAACAAGAAGGATGGTTTTCTGGATTTTATCATAAGTTTTAGTGAGTTAAGTGGATTTTTGTGTTGAATTTATTTGTGAATTTTGGGTTTGTAAATTAAAGCGTTGTTGGTGATTAGTGCTGTTGGCGCAATTTTGGTCTGGTGGTGGGTGCCTGGTAGAGGTTGGTTGTGGTGGATGGATGACAGGTGGGATATTAGACTCATTTTAATGATTCTGAAATTTTGAGACGTTCTCCCTCACTTTGCAGTTTAAGGTGGGACAGAGAGAGTATTGATGTTCTTATTTTTAATATTAGATTTTTATTTAATGTATTATTGATGTTTCACTAGTGTGAATTGATTTTTAAAATTTTAGCATTGATGTTTCTTATTTTTCAATATTAGATTTCTTTAATTTAATTTATTCTCGATGGTTCAATAATGTCATTGGATCTTTTAAGTATTACTATTGATATTTTATTTTCTTTCCGATTCCAGAGACACATTTTGATGCACACTTTGATATTCTAAAATTAATGAGTATTTTTGTTCGATATTTAACTGTTATAATTTGATGTATTTTTCAATGTTCTTATTTGATGTTTGAATATCAAAATTTTATGTATTTTTAAATGTTTTTATTTGAGGTTTAAGCATTTTTATATAATGTTTATTTTAGTATTTCATTTGATGCTTAACTATTTTCATTTGATGTGTTTTATTTGTTCTTTATTTGATGTTTAACAATTTCAATTTGATTTTTAGTATTTTATTTAATGTTATAAAAATATAATTTATTTTGTACTTTTGTATTTATTGATGTTTTACTATTTTAATTTATTATATATAGGCGAAGTTTTGGGAAAAAACTGGCTTTCCATAGGGATATGGAAAGATGGGGTTGGATAATGATTATATAAAGGCAAAATGTTTTAGTTGCAATATTAACATTTTATTATGCAACGTGCAATAGTTATAAGTTTATCACCCGATTAATGCAACTCAAAATTTTTATCCTGATTTCTTCTAATTTGTATTTTAAACCTTGGTCCCAGAAATGACACAATTGAAGAATTTATTGGGTCTTCCAATATCAATAGGGTGATATAGTGACGGGTATGCCTATTTCGAATGCTATCGCTTATCCAAGGTTGAGCCCTGGGATTTGAACTAACTTGAATTAATCAATCCAGGGATTGACATGTTGCGAACCCTCTTGAAAGATAGGGGTTCCTTCGGGAACGCGAACACAGGTGGTGCAAGACTGTCGTCAGCTCGTGTCGTACAGTGTTGGGTTAATTTCCGCAATGAGCGCAACCCTCGTGTTTAGTTGCCATCGTTGAGTATGGAACCCTGAACATATTTTTTCATAACTTATGAAAAGTTTGTCTTTCAATAGACGAACGCATATGTGTGTGTGTGTGATTTGTATTTTAAAAATATATTTTACTATTTTTAAATTTATTTGATAATTTACTTAAAATTGAACTAAAAATTTATAATGTATGTAAATGGACTGATTAATGAGGTTGGGCTAAGTCCAAAATCAAAACCAACACATTCGGATTGCATCTCTGTCGCTTATCCTGAGTTTGTGCGAACCGACCCGAAACCCGAAATATGACGGAAACCTTCTGAAACACCATCGTGATCCTTGCCCTTCTTCTTCTTTCCCCCCATCAAGACACAACGAGAACAAGTCATTCATCTTCTCTAGAAGTTTATCCCGACCTTCAGCCACCGCAATTCCATAGATCATCGCCCATCGTTGGCTATTGAGAGGCACTCCGGTGAGATATTTCCCTTCAGAATTCAAATTGTTGACCTCCTAACAACCTCCGAGAGTGGCCCCGATGACGAGCAAAGTGACCGCCATGATGAATCCCGCTCAACCCATTATGACTGTCATGACGAGTAACGACAATAACGATCGCTCAGATCACAAGCGACGACGACGACGGATTCTGAGATGGTGGTTTATGTTTTCTCCCTAAATAAAAAGTGTTATTAAATTAACCCCCGAATTCTAAACATTCTATTTTATACAAATCTTATTTTATAACTTGCCCCTGGTCTCACCATGAGACGGTCTCGCTAGAGATGGTTTTTAGTCTATTGGTATGCGTTGTTGGAAAGCTCAGTGATATCTTTTATTATTAGCTCCTTATGATGTGGCTTTAGGGTTACTTTTGGGGTACCTCATGTGCTTCTATATAAGGTATTCATGGTTGTGGATCTTGTGTTACACTTTTGTGTAACATAGAATGTTACACCAGTAAAATTTCACCATGTGTCTATCTTAAATGAACTAATATTAATGTAATAATTTTTATCTTGGTATAAATTTATTAAGAGGGAAACATGGCAAAATTTTACTAGTGTAATGATGACATAACAAGATAAGACCTCTAAAGGATAATATGCACAATCCATTAATAAAAGCCCAAGATGGTTAGGCGAGGGGCCCACATAGTGACTTATCTCTATTGGGCCTCTCTACTATGAGAAAAAAGAGGTTAAGTCATAGGCCCAACATATTGGGATTTTAGAAGGATATAAATACAAAAGTATGCTTTTATATTTTAGGTATTCACTCACTTTTTACCTACTTTCCCAATTCATTAGCTTTTGCTCTAAGACTGACTTGAGCGTCGGAGAATATCCCCCCGGATTTCTCCGGGGCTTGTCTTTTTTGGCAGATACACCAAAGGGCATCGAGATTGGGCTTAGATTGTGTTCAAGACGCATCAATTGGCACGTTCGGTGGAACCCGATTATAAGTCATATCTAGATCCCTTGGTGTATGTCTGCATCTACAACGTCCACTCGGCGGAGTGAGAGGTTGCAGATCAAAGGAGTTAGTGCAGGTGGGAAGTCAGATCTCCGTACAGGGCCAAGCATCCACAGATGACTACCTCCGCAACATCTCGAAGTATGGAGATGACTTCGGTTGAAGTGCTACTGAATCCTGATCCGCCAATCCCCGCGGTTAAAGGATCGCAAGTCAGAGCTTCGTCTGGGGCATCGACGAATATGAGAGTTACTATAGAACCAGTAGTGGGAATTGGCACCGCGATGCCATTGTTTAGATTGTGAGGTGTGGATTGACATCTCACCGAGTGTTCTGGTGACTCACACATCGAGGCATATAAGCAACAGATTCAGGAAAATTGGAGTGTGGGGGCTACAGCAGTATAACCCTCGCATAATTTTGATCAGATAACACAGATGTTGATGGCAGCGGGGTACCAATTCATCCCCTATTCGATGGTCCCCGAACCATCGATGACTATGATGCATTTGATGGTTACTAGTTCATTTCCCACCCTAGAAGCACAAGTCAGGGCTCTACCTTTTTCAAGCCAGATGTTGAGATTTTCATAACTGGAATACGTGAGGGAAGCCGCGCAGCCGAGGCCACAACCCTCTTTTCCTGAGCATACACAAGTGATCTATCTCATGTCAGCTTTGATGCCTATATACTCATTCCATGGTGTTGAGCAGGGCCGAGGAATCATGTTGTTATTAGGAACTTTGTGCCAATTAGGCCTTGATCGAGGCGACTACGAAGTTTTGGATCATCATGGACAAAGACCTACACCCCTGGCATATTTTGGGAGTATGGGAGTTGATCATTACCCAGGGAAAATCTCCTCGTAATATATGCATGCTTTCCCATATGGAGCCCCTCACCGAGGGCAGGACCAGGACAAGAATTGTTCATTCGGTGAAGTTGAGAATGCATTGGGAAGAGAGCTGGATAGGCTGATAGGTCAAACTGGAAAAAAATTCAGGATCTCCCTTCGGCCCAGTGGTGACATTAGTTCGCTGGCCAAGGGATACAAAACCACCAGAAGGACTTCCCACTTATGCAAGATACACAGATGCTTGCGAGTTTATCAAGACTTTCCTCAATTTAATAAACTCTTGAGACTTCGATAAGAGGTTAACTTGTAAGCTTGTGGGCAGTTACCTTCGTGGATAGGCACAAGAGTGGTTTAACAATTTGCCGAGGGTTTTTTGCAGTCATATCAGGATTTCAGTGGGGCTCTCTTGAGTCAGTACTGCTAGAAAAAGAAGTTCACTAAGAAATTGACGGAGTTGTATCAAACGAAGCAAAGACAAGGGGTTCTACTATCGCATTTTACCATAGATATGTGGATGAGAGTTTGGGTTTGGTCGAAGGTACGGAGAATGAGATCATCCATGCTATTTGCTGGGGATGGAAGACTTGGAGCTTTATAAGAAGTTGATAGCAAAGACCCCTAAGATGCTCCACCATCTTCAGGAAGTTGTGGAGCAGCATTCAAAGGTGGAGGAAGCAACTCGAAGGAAGAGAGGGGGGATAGTGGCTAAACACGCAAAGCACACTGACTCTTGAGCCAAGAGGCCCATGTAGAGATCATGGTTGGAGAAATACACACCCATGAGGCACTTCCCAACAAAAATTTGGAGTATCGATAGGGGAATTTTCATACCACCCACACCGATGAATGAAGCAAGCAGAGCTTATGCTGCCATAAGGGTCACAAAAAAAATCTGTGATAATCACATGGATTATGACCATCACACGAATGAGTGTAACCACCTTAAAATAGAGATTGATCGATGTGAAAGGGAAGGCCTTCTGAAGGAATCCATTCGTAAACCATTTCAAGAGAGTCCTTTAAAGCTAAGAGATGAACGAGGGAATAGGTGGCCTTCTTAGAAAAACTATTATGCTGGAAGTAAAGGGGATCGTAGTCCTCAAGGGCAGCGGCAGGAACGCCGCGAGGAACCACATCGAAATCAGCCAATGGAGAATCGAAATAGGAATGAGGAAAATCCTACCGTGCACATGATAATCAATGTCATTAGCGGACTTGTCAGGAAAAGATCTTCGAATGTCGTGATGAAAGCTGAATCGAGGCATATCCAAGCAGAAAAACCGGTGGGTAAAATATTTTGGAATAATGAAATAATTACTTTTTTAGAGGCAGATGCGGTCCCGAACATAACTCCTCATACTGATCCCTTGGTGATTTCTGCCATAATTGGAACTTCCCTGGTTAAGGGGGTGTTCGTTGTGGATGGAAGTGGAGTGGAAATAATGTTCGTAGGATGCTTTGATTAGCTTGGAATCGGACGTGTAAATCTGAAAAGGTCAACTTCCCCGTTGTCAGGATTCATAGGAAAGACAGTATACCCATTGGGGGAAATAACTCTGCCGGTCAGGATGGCAGAGGAAGATAAGGGAGTTACGATACAATGCAGCTTTGCAGTTATCGATGCCTTCTTCCCTTACAATGTGATATTAGGAAGGGCGTGGATGTGCTAGGTCAGGGCTGTGTGGTCACTATACCATTTGATGATGAAGTTCCCAACGAGCAACGGAGTGGCATCTATTCGAGGTGTCAGATGATGGCCAGTAGTTGTAACTACAAAGTAGTAAAAGGAGCAGGGATAATGAAAGATGTAGACTCCGTGCATGGGGAAGTCAGACTTTCTGTTACGCAACAGCTCCTCGTTCAAGACTTCCTTACGGTGGATGTCAAAAAGATGATGCCAGCGGTAGTAAAAAAGAACCTAAGAGCTTTACTTGATCGATATTGTGATGTGTTTTCTGGGATACATTAAACATAACTGGGGTACCACGTGCAGTTGGTTGTATACAGGTTACACATTGACCTCTTGATAAAACCCGTTAAGCAGAAAATGAGGCTGTTCTCCCCTGAAAGGGCCAAAGCGATAATATTGGAGGTTGAAAAACTTCTCAAGGTGAGAGTAATCGAAGAAGTGCTTTACCCAGAGTGGCTGGCCAACCCAGTTCTGGTTCCAAAAAAGAATGGGGCATGACGTATGTGTATTGATCTCACGGATCTGAACAAGTGCTTCCTGAAGGATAGCTATATATTTCCCTGGATCAATTAGTAGAATCAATATCGGACTATCGAATCTTAGCTTTTTTTATGCCCACAAAGGCTATCACCAAATACTAATGGCAGAATAAGATAAGGATAAGACCTTATTCATAACAAATGTGGATAATTTTTGTTATAGAAAGATTCCATTCGGTTCGAAGAATGCTGGCGCCACTTATCAATAATTGGTAAATAAGCTCTTTAAGAAGCAAGTTGGGAAGAGCTTGGAAATCTATGTTGACGATATGGTGGTCAAGAGCATGACTTATGAGCAGTTTCTGGGAGATCTGGAAGAGATGTTCAATGGATTGTGGGGAGCGAACTTGAAGTTGAACCCATTGAAGTGCGTGATCGGGGGTTGGTGCAGGGAAATTTATGGGTTTCATGGCGTCAGAGAGAGGAATCAACGTCAACCCCAAAAAAGTGGAGGAACTGATGAAGATGAAAAGTCTACGTAGGTGAAAAAAGTTCATAAGCTAATAAGATGTTTGACGGCTTTAAGCCGATTCTTATCGAAGAGAGCAGAGAAACACCTACCCTTCTTTGATGTGCTTCGAAAAGAAAAGAAATTTGACTGGATAGAGGATTGTGAATTGGATCTTATAGCACTAAAGGATCATATTAAGACCTTTCCCACATTGATGAAGCCCCCAAAGGGGAAATATTGTATCTCTACATCTCCGCCTCGGCACTGTCAATCAGTGCATTATTGGTAAAGGAAAAAAGAAAAGCAGAATCATCCCATATACTTCATTTATATGCTTTGAAGGGCCCAAAAACGAGATATATAGCCATTGAAAAGCAAATTCTAGCACTGGTCCATGCAGCTCGAAGGCTGCGACTTTATTTCCAAGGCCATACCATAGTTTTTCTTACTAATTATCCATCCGCTAGATAACTTTGAAACCAGAATCTTCGGGAAGGATGATGAAATGGGCGGTTGAGTTGGGAGAACACAATATACAGTTTCAGCCCAGAACAACAATCAAGGGCTAAGTTCTCGCTGATTTCATAGTGGAAACCACGGAGGTCATCGAGGAAGGCAATGAAATGATGGAGAAATGAGTGTGGAAGTTGTACGCAGATGGGTCATCGCATTCCTGGGAAAGTGGTGTAGGAGTATTGCTCACCACCCCTAATGGCATTGGATATCCTTATACCCTACATTTCAAGTTCAGAGCCACAAATAATGAGGCAAAATACGAAGCCTTAATTACAAGTATCTGGCTAGCCAAAGAGATAAAGGTAGATGATGTGGAGATATTCAATGATTCACTGATCGTAGTCAACCAGGTTAATGGAGAATAAAAAAACCTAAAAATCTAGCTTGCAGCGCTACTTAGAGGTGGTAAAGCTGTTGTTAAAATGCTTTCAATCTTATACGCTCACCTAGATACCCAGGGAGAAAATCACAAGGCAGATGCTTTAAGCAAGTTGGCCTCTTCAGACTGAGCAGGGTTATCACAGAAGCAGGTGATGTTCGAAGCCCATTATAACCGAAACTTCAAATAGCTCATTGTGATGGAAATTGATAAGGGAGAGACGTGGATGACCCCAATTGTTAGGTACTTGCAAGAGGGGATGCTTTTGGAAAACCCGGCTGAAGCAAGAAAGATCCGACTCAAGGTGCCAAAGTATGTGATACAAGGTGGCACCTTATATCGAAGGGGATATTTGCAGCCATTGCTTTGATGCGTCACACCCTATGATGCATGATATTTGATTCAAGAATCCCATAAAAGAGTTTATGGTAGTCATCAAGGAGCTCTCTCTGTGGCTAAGAGGATGATCTGTGCTGAACATTATTGGCCGACAATGTTCGATGATGCCAATCACTAATTTAGGCTTGTCACCAATGCCAGAAACATGCACAAGAGAATTGATCTAGTGAGACCCTTTCCTCAGACGAAGAAGATAAACATACATAACTCACGATCCTTCGATAGATGGGGAATTGATCTGGTGGGACCCTTTCCTGAAGCACCAGGAAGGCTCAAATAATTGATAGTGGTTGTTGACTATTTCACCGAATGAGCCGAGGATTAGCCGTTGCCAAACATTAAGGGGAAGTTTGTCATCTCATTTTACTGGAGGAACATTATTAGTCACTTTGTCATACCAAAGGCATCCATAACGGTAATGGGATGCAATTTGCGAATGATCCTTACAAAAACTGGTGTGAAGAGTTTAAGATTCAACTGAAACTGACATCGGTGTATCATCCGCGGGCGAATGGGTAGGTCGAAGTTACCAACCGTTCCCTGGTTAATGGAATACGAAGGAGGCTTGAGAGATCTGGAAGAAGTTGGGTCAATGAATTGCCTAGTGTGTTGTAGGCTTACCGAACAGTGAAGTCCTCCACCACGGGAGATATGACTTATGGGTTAGCGTGTGTTTCAGAAGCTATAATTTAAGTAGAAATTGGTGTGACAACTCCAATGAAGATAGCCGCAGCTTAGATCTTGATTTGGTGGAAGAAATACGCGATTTGGCATCGATCCATAAAGCCAATGTTAAAGAGAAAGTTAAGTGATACTATGATCGAAGGGTAAAGAGAGTTCAATTTGTAGTGGGAGGCCTACTAATGAGGAAGAATGAGAAGAGTCACTAAGAGCGCGAAGGAAAGCTAGCTCCAAATTGGGAAGAGCCCTATCGAGTTCTCGAAGTGTATCCTGGAGGCAGCTACACACAGAGACCGCATACCAAGAAGGTGGTACCTAACCAACCTTTGAAAATATCATCATCTTTGAAGAGTGGATTGCTAGTGCACAACAAAACAGACAAATGTAAAGTTTTTATTGTTTAGCCTACATGAGTACCACTGCATGTAATTTCTCCCAGACTTGTATGCCTGCGCAGCAACTGATTGAGCCAATGAAAATTTTTATGCCTGCCCCACGAAGAAGTTCAAAGAAAATCACTCGCTCTTAAGCGATCAAATTACTCAATCTTAAGCGATCAAATTACTCGCTCTTAAGCGAATGAATTACTCACTCTTAAATGATCGAATTACTTGCTTTTAAGCCATCAAAACTCGCTCTTGAGCGATCAAATTACTCACACTTAAGCAATAAAATTACCCGCTCTTAAGCAAATGAATTACTCGCTTTTAAGTTATTAACACTCAATTTTAAGCGATCAAATTACTCATTTTAAAGGAAATGATCTCACTCTTAAGAGATCAAATTACTCGCTCTTAAGTGATCAACACTCGCTCTTAAGCGATCAATACTTGCTCTTAAGCGATCAACACTCGCTCTTATGCGATCAACACTCGCTCATAAGCAATAAGATCACTCGTTGATAAGCGATCAAAACATTTGCTCTTAAGCAACATCCATTCTTAAGAGATCTGCATTGACTAACACATTGTTTTTTCATCTAAAACTGAAAATAAACATCGAAATGGAACAAATTTATTAAAAGTTTGTTTTTCAAAAAGAGTATACAAGAGGTACATTCAACCACGTTCGTAAACTTAGAAATTTTATTTGAAATTACAAAGTATAATATCATTCACAAACTTAATCGATCCATTGTACATCCTCATGTTTCAATCCAGTGGCTATCGTGAATAAACGATAAATTTCTCCTTCTGAACCCTCGAGGCCCCGGGTGGTACGTCGATTTTAACGAGGGAGTAAGTCTCCAGAAGGCGATGCCCTATCGTTGTCCGCCACTAGAGTCAACAGGCAGAGGATTATTCTTGAGAGGAACTTTCTTGGAAGATCTCTTGGAAGATTTCTTTTTCGAACAACGACTCTTATACGAGGGAGCTATTTTTTGAGAACTATCATGGGAAGGACCTATTTTATGAGGATTTGCATTGGTCTTCGACCGAAGATGCTCTATCCATTCATAAACGGTATCGTATATTGCATAGTGGGAAGGGTCTCTATCTAAGCCCTTATCCATCATATCTTGCTCAATGTCATACAATAATTTAGGCATGTTGTCGATAAGACCATATCGAGAACTCCATGGGATAATTTGTACACTAGCAGTTTGCTCCTAGACTTGGCACAAAAGTCAGGAATTTTAGATTGCAAGCTCCTTGCAAAATTCCTTATTATTATCAGAAACCTTCCGTAACCGAGATACCTTCTCTCTTAGATGCCTGTTTTACTCAATTATCTCGTCGACTTGGGATTCAAGTTTCCTAACCTCTTCTTGTTAATACTTGATATCCCTTCTTTGGCCTAAAGTACGATACAACCTGGCATCGATGAGGCAATGATATAGAGAAAGATACTCACTCATCATGTCTCGCAAAGCTTCCCGATGATCCATCTTAGTAGTTGACCCGTCCCCTCCCGAGCATTGCTAAACACGAGAGAAGGCTGAGTTATTAAGGGTCAAAGATAAGATTTATATGTTTCTTCCATTCCTACTACTACACGACCGAGAATGGTAGATAGTGGCAAGTACTGGGGTCATCCACAGAGATGTTAGAAATCTAGTAATCTACTAAACACAACCGTGGTCGGGTCGTCAATATGACCATATGTTAGGAATAAACAATGTTGTGAAAATGACCATTTGGGGAGGGTGAGTTCAACTATCAAGTGCTAGTATGCAATCAACAGAGTAAACAATATGAACAAGCATTTAGGGAATATTTGCATAACATGGTTGATGTTATTCCGATCATCGATTTCATCAAATACAAGAACTTAACCTATTCTAGTGTTTGTGTCACATGGTGCGGACAATGGTCAAAACTTCCCCCTATCTGTCACATGGAGGTGCACGTATAAAATCTTCCATCAGTCTCGCCTCTGTAACTAGGGGAATGTAACAACGACTATGGCAAATTGCGCAGGTCTGTTTCTCCCCGTGCAATTATGTCCTGGGTGGAACACCAAAAATGAACTACCCCTAGGCTTATAAAGGCAAAGGAAGTAAGCGTCTTATCAATGACTTCTAGGATCAACAAGATAACCCTAGTTTGCTACCTACTCTATTTCTACCTGCAACCCTTCAGACCTCTTTGGTTGGATAACTAGATGCATGGTCGATCGTGACGATTAACAACGGCAACCTTAGTGCACACGCCCAATTCTGGACTATCACACCTCAAACGCATCTAGGTTTCCTTAACTAGGGAGTGGCAATAGTGCACCAACATGAAAGTAGACTCAGTTGTGTGCCAACAAAGTGTGAATAACATGTAATTTATAATAATATTAAGAACAAACCAATATAATGATCACGAAACACATAGAAATAGGTAGATATAGAAATCTCACAAAAATAAACATCAACACATGAATACAAATATAGTCCCCAAGCTAGATCCTTACTCTCTAAGAAATAAATCCGTGGAAAACATTGAGTTAAATGTCATAGATCTAGGAAAATAAGGAAAGGAAAAGAAAAGAAAAGAGAAGAGAAGAAGAACTCTAGAGAGAGAGAGAAAAAACTCTTCTCTTCCTTCTCACCTACTTAGAGAGAGAGAAAAATCTACATTATGCCTAACTTAGTTAACCGTAGAAGACTAAAGGCTCCTACACATAGAAGTAGGGAATTGGGCTTTGAAAAAGGCCCAAAATAGGCCAAAACTCCCCAGCAGCTGCCAGGGGCTCGTGTTGGCGTGGGGCACCGGACCAGGCACGGGTCGTGTCAGTCATGCTGGAATGTGCTGTGTGTCTTGGTGTGGGCCATTCCGCTCATCCTAGCACAGACCGTTGTCATGACGTGGGTCGTATCTCTTGTGCTACACAAGCAGTGTGTCTTGGCGCGGGCCATCGAGTGGTGCTCCATTTTAAACTTCTGATTGTGCACCCCATGTCATTTGGCATGAGCCGTTGGCTAGTCTTTGCATTTTTTTTGAGTTGAAACGAACCTTACAAATGATTGGGGCATCACAGGATGTTTTGCACCAAATGGTTTGTGCCAAGGGGCTATGGAATAGCCAAAATGGCCCAAACAGCTCCTTCCAGCCCAAACAGCTCGTGTTGGGCGTAACAGTCCATGTAGGGAGCCTATAACACGGCCCATGTCGCTTGGAATTGGCCGTGCTAAGATTTAACATGAGCCCCCCCCCTGCACCGCCTTGGCTGGTTCAGCTGACTTACTTGTTTGCTCCACTATGGATGAACCGTTGGTAGATTTGGGAATATTTAGTCGATTTTACAACATTGGAGAAAACAAATCCAATGGTGCCACCCTCAATGGCTGATTCTTCTCAAATTTTATCTAGAACTCTGTGCAACCTCGGTTAACGATCCCCCCATTTCTTCTTTGGCCTTCTTGAACTTCAGATTCGCCTTTCATGGTCCCAATTCCATCTACTACCATGCTTTAGAGTCAGTGGCCTTCAATATTTTACCATCCTTGCAAATGACCTCCGATATTTTCTACATTCCTTGCGAATGACCTTCAAATATCTACTACCACCCTCGCGGATGACCTTCTACAAAAGAAAATGAAAAGGTACTAACGACCAACCTACTATTGTGATCACAAAGGAAGATTGATGTGTCCATATTATATGGTTATTTTGGGATATTTTGTACTCATTTTGGTAGGCTTTCGTGCTTTAGATACTCCATTTTACCTTGAAATTCTATTAGGAGAGTTAAGGTTAACTTTTGCGCTCTTATCACTTTTCTAAGGAATTTTGTGAGACAGAGTAATAGTTTGAAGATTTGAAGACTAATTTTGTAGACAAAGAAGACCATGAAGACTTGAAAATGTGAAGAAGAGATGGCTACACTTAGACTCGCGATGCCTGTGTCGAGAGTTGCAATAGGTTGCTGCCCATATCCATTGTCTTGACTTTTTGTACTATAAATACCATCTTATCCTCTCTCCTTCACACATATTCTTCTTCCCGATTCCAGCTGCGAAAAATCCTAGTTTGTACCATTTTCATCTTTGTTTCATCTTGATTTTATGTTTGAATGCTATTGTTGTTTAGTATGAATTGTAGTAGTTAAGTTTAGTCTTGTGAGCAATTGATTAAGGCTTCCCAGCTCATGTCTTGAGAACTATATGAGAGCTATTTAATGCTTTGCTATTGTGTATTTATTGTGCTTTAAATTTTTTTTGTTGAATACATTAATGGTGTTGGAAGTTTGAGTATATGGAATGCTTGTATGATTTCTTGTCAGGGTTAGGAGAAAGTAGCTAATTTTCTTTCTTTTGATATGAAATCCAAGAGCATGAATTAGAGCTTCTAATATGGTTGATGATTTGATAAATGCTAGATGAATGTGA